>JAMAMT010000077.1:0-120642 GCA_023630325.1 Syncephalastrum sp. PYS2702
AGGCCTGAAGAATTTTGTCTACACGCAAATTGATATGGGTTAGATGAAAGACAGTTCATTACCGATCTCCTCTCCCTGTTTCTCGTCCCGTCTTCATCCTTTCAGAGATACGTACCTGCTAGTACAAGTAATATCCTCTGCTTCTCCATGACTGCAAGCTGCGTAACGTATTTCAAAGAGAGGACTGACCGCATCCTTTGTTTCTCCTCTAATGCTTTGATATAGACGCCGGTCGTTGTTCCCACAGCAAGCATCTTCGTTCCGTCCAACGTTGCTAACCGGACGTCAGTTCTTCCATCTTGAGATAATCAAAAGACTTACCGAATGGGATAGAGCAATTAACCCGACCGTGCCCATCCAATAACGACGTGCTACCCTCGCGGAAGTAGGATGCTTCCATGCTTTGCAGCTCGAATGCCTCCGTCTCACCTTGCTGCTTCAAACGTGCTCGAGCCTCGTGAATGGCATCAAGCCATCTGCGCTTCTCATCATAGGAGCTGCAAACGAAGTGATATTCACCCCCGTGACGACCGGGGTTAATAATTGTGAGCGACAGATTGTTACCACCTAGCGAGCTGTGGCGCATCGTCGCCGAGGTACGCAGATTGTTGTAAGCAGTCAGGGTACTGCTGTTGGACTGCAGACGCGGGCGAGGTAAATTAAAGTCGTTTGATTTGCTCTGTGGCACGAACAGCATCTGCAGAGGAATAGGTCGGCGCCAGATACGGTATTCAGTGCCTTGGCTTGTTTGGCGCGGTTTGGTGAGCAGGAGCATGTGGTCTAGTAGAACAGCATGAACGTGCTTCTCGCTGACTTCCAAGGCCGAGTTTTCACGCTTGAGATTGCCACGGAAATAAACTTTGCGGCTGGGATCAGTCAGCTTGAGATCATAGTATTCGCCCTGACGACAGGTCAAGGCATCGTTGAGCTTGAGAATTTCGACACGGTTGCGGATACTGTCCGAAAGTTGGTCGCAAAGGGCAGCCGTCTCACCAATGATGGCGGTGCAGCGCTCCAGCGCAGCATGTTCCTCGCTTTCCTTGTCGTTCTTTTTGATCAGCGCATGCAGAAGCAAAGGATAGCGCTGCACGCGCATCACAGGGCGCAAGAGATAATGGCGGAAGGACTGCTTTTTGAGTCGGCTGTCCGATTCGACGTTCTGCAGGAATGCACGGAACTTTGCATTTTTGCGCATTTCATCGGCCACAATGTATTCTGCTAAATGAACGTTGGGTACATACGCAGCAAACGGGTTTCGAAACCGCGCAAAGTGCTCCACGAGGATGTCAGCAATACCAGGGACTTGCTCACCCGTGTGCTCATCCTGCCGTGCAAATAGGTCTTGGCACAGGTCATTGCTGAGATCAAGAAGTTCCTTGTAGTTGGAGAAGACACTTCCAACAAAGAGACTCAATTGCGCCTCATCGAGGACGTTGGCCTCCATTAAAGGAGTCACGATGACCTGCCAGGGCGTCAGCCGTCGAAAATAGTAGACGAAAGATCATGCCAATGCTCACCTCATGTAATATCTCCAAATCACGCTGGTATTGTTCCTCCGTGTAGACTATCTCATTCATGGCTTCCTGTCGATCACGTTCACGCTGTTCGATGGTCTGGTAAATTTCAGGATCTATTTGCTGACCCCATGTCTCCGACGTGTGCATCTAGGAGATCTGTTAGGACTGGACTACCGCACATGCTAACCTGAATTCCGTTTGCTTACCCCATCTGTTTCAATAAGCGAAGATCGAAGAGAAATCGTTCGGGTGAGGTCGGGACGAGTCTTTAGGTGTACGTGTGAGCCTGTGTCATGGTATCGCGTCTTGGTTCTTACCTCTGTGTCCTGTATGAAAACATCGAGTTTGTTGGGGCACCTGGGCGCATAACAACCGCCAGCTCCGGGTTGACAGCCGTAGACATAGCAAGGTGTCAGACTCGTGATAATACCCAGGGGAACCCATTTGCCACTGATATAAAAATCATTAAGAGCATAGATTTCGTCTGCCGTGTTAACGAACGCCTTGGCCGAGCGTGTGCGTTGAGAGGATTCCACGACTTGGAATACACCTATCGGCTTGCAAAACATGAGGGCTTCCGCCACAGTAGCGCAGTACTCATCCGGGTAAGCATCTTGCAAAATCTCACGGATGATCGCCTACAGTAAAGAAAAAGAAAAAAGGTGAATGATATGAAGTAGATTGAAAACGACGCCCGAAGAAGATCCATCGTACCACAGCCTCTTGACCCGTAAACGAATGTTTTCTGTTGTTGAGAACCGAGAGTTCGCGGACACCTTGCAAGCTTTTGACGGATTCAACAAACTGACGTGTAAGCTCTGAAAGACGGTGGACATCCATAGTATCATCTTTGGTCGCAAGCTGCACGCTAACTATCTCGTCTTGGTGCGTATAAGCCTGCAGCGCAGGTGCCGCTGCAGATACCGAAACTGCCCCGACCCTCTCCGTAGGTGAGGGTGGAGGGGGTAAGGGTTTGTTGATCAACAACGTTTCCTCTTGAACCTCAGTTTGGACCTCGTCCTCATCGCTGTCGGTATCGCTCTCGTAAGGTCGGATCGATTTTCGTTTATCCCGGACATTGGGGCGGCGCATCGAAGTACGGTGCAGCTCTTCAGCAGCCGCAGCAGCTGATGGCTGGACCGTGGAAGAGCGGTATCTGTTGATGAAGTCCTGCTCAGGAGGTCTAAAGTATCCTGGCGGAGGATAAACGGGCAACTGGGCAAATTGCGGTGGCGCGTGTCGCCTTTGGGAGGGGTAGCGCACCGGCATAGGCATGTAAGCTTTGGGCCCATTCGCACCAAAAGACGGATAGGGTGGCGGCGGCGGAGGAGCAGGTTGCGGCATAGGCGACGGGTAGGCATCAACCCGTTCGGAAGAGGCGGGCGGATAACGTTGCGGTGGCGGATAAGGGGATGCAGGCGTTGGTTCAGCGTGATGTGCGAGCGGTGAAGAGGGTTGTGAATTGGAGGAAAGCGAGGGCGGGTAGGGCGATCCTGGCGGATAGGGCGACCCTGGCTGCGAATGAGGCGTCGTGTGTGGCGGTGGAAATGCCGCGCCTGAGTGGTTTGGCGGGTAAGGCGACGGAGGCGCAGGCTCAAAATGGGACGAGTACGGGGATGCAGGCTGATCCGGGTAGCGTTGGGGCACCGGAGGGCCAGCAGGACCAGGAGAAGCTGGCGGATAGCCAGACTGGTAATACTGGCGCGGCGGGAGCGGAGGACCATTACTCTGATTATGCGGAGGTGGATAAGGTTGCTGTTGATACTGGGGGTGATGTTGCCGACCCACTGGATGGGGCATGGGCATAATCATCACAGGCGGCTGTCCGTTGGGAATTGAATAATGCCCAGCAGTATTAGTAGGCCCATTATACCCGTGCATCGGTGGCGGCGGTGGTGGAGGTCGCGGATGGGTGTTGTACGATGGGTGATGGCCTTGTGACGGATCAGGATATCCCATAGGCATTGGCATAGAAACGTGATTGGCGTCGTAATTCGGGTACTGCTGTCCATACTGAGCTCCTTGCGGGTATTGCTAAGTAGAAACAAACGCTTGAGTGAGGCACTGCCTCCCAGAATAATCGATGTACGTACAGTGCTCGGGTACTGAAGGACGCCATTTACTGATACAGGTCTCTGGGGCAGCTGAGGTGGCTCGTCGGTCTCCTCACTCCATCCCTGATGAGGACTCCGAGGCTCGCTTCTGTCAGAAGGCGGCTCACTGGAATAAGGTGGATGGCCGGCGTACCGGGGCTGATCTTCGGACATTCAGTAGAATTGCGCGCGTGAACCCAGGGAAGAAGAAGAGATGGCGAAAGCACTGACTAAACACCCGTAAACCCATCTCTCAGTCAGAGATAAAGAACGTTTATTCTAGCTCACAACGCAGGACGGTCCAGTCTGGAAACACTTTTTTTTTTGCTTACCGAGATGGCAGTGCGTGAAGTGGGTGCCTCGGTTGCTGTCCCGACAGCAGAAAAAAATAAGTGAAAAAGAGAGTGTTCTTCCCTTGTGACACCTTGGCTGAGCACATTTTGTTTTCTGTAGCACGTCTTTCAATGCCAATGCTTCAGTGGCTCTTCGTCGGGAAGTGCCAACAGTTATTGCCTCTTCCTCTTGTCATTGCTTGTCATCCTTCATGATAGGAACATGAGGACTGAGGTATAGAGTCCAGGTCGACGTAAGCGCTCACCAACCCGCATTTGGGATATAATGGGCGAACTTGAGCATGCTACTATTTTTATATGACTTCGTATCCGTGCAAACTACATCTTCGACAGCATACCCGCAGGCCCTTAGCTGTCTGCCTAGGATCTATCAAAGAAATGAAAATTCTGCAGTGTTTTTACATTTCCCTGCATACAAAATGAGATATACGATAACCACATATATGATCAGTAGTACATACTAGTCTGTATCATACATCATATGGCTACCATCTAGGCATATTATCGACGTAACCTTTCCATCATGCACCTAGAAAAACGCAAAATACTTCCTTGTTTTAAATTAAACTGCTTCGCATGCATATATCGCTGCCTGTTCTTGACAGAACGCATTTCCACGAGCATGAAATAAGTAATGTAGTTAAAGAGAATATACCAATAATGTCTAAATCACTCGTACCAATAATACAAAGTTATCTTATTGGCGTTGAAAGTATACTTTTCATATGTGATGCTTGGCAATACTGCCTCACGGAATGCTACTTTCTACAAACAGTGAGTCTATTCAGGCACTACTAATACTGCATTTATATAGCACCCGTCGTTTGCCTCATCGTGATATACAACCAGGAAATCGTATATGAGTTATCACACCACTACAAAAACTGATTCCTCATTTATAATGAATGTATACGTACATACTGTATCACTTGCCGTAGATCTTCGTGTTTATACTTATCCTTCAAATTACACTCATCTAGTCCACAGTATCAATGAATATTAAAAATATTTGATACCTTGTCATGTAAGCTAACACATTCTGATTGACTTGTTAGCCTTAAAAATACGTACCAAGTCAACATAAGCTCTCTAAACATGGCAGGTTGATTGGGCACACACGAAAAAGCGGTACTGCATACGTTTTAGGATATCCTTCATTCATTAACTTTTATAGAAGGTGATATGCTAATGTCCTGGAGGATGTTTCTAGACAAATGTCCATTCATTGGGCGGATTTTATATGGAGAATGATCGCTTTAAGAATCAGGTAAGAGTCAACCCCACGACAAGTGGGATCAGCATGGCAGACAAGTGATACAGATCAAGATTGGTACGTTAATAGCAGCTGTGCTACCTTGGCTCAAGCCCGCCAAGTCGGGTTGAAGGGCGCGCCAGTCACAGGCGTTGTTGGCTCGGGATTGGCATTGTTGCGGGTGCCTGAAAAAAGGTACCTGGTTCATGAGCCCTGAGATGAAATGCACATAATAAAGACACAGACATTCAGGGAATCAAATTTTGCAGATGAGAACCCCTATTTATAATAGTCTGTGAGCTGTCAAGAATTTGGCAGTGTAGTAGCTGTAGGGAAAATGTAAAAAAAAAAAAAATAAAATAAAAAATAAAAAATAAAAGAAAAATAGAGAGAAACCAGACACTGAAAAGGAGGCCGACCCCTTTTGGCTTGCCCTATTGTTGTCATCAAACCAAAACTTGATGCGCACACCTCGTGTGTAAAAATAAAGAGGATGAAAAGAAGAGGAAAGGATAATCTATACGTAGATGATAAACTTAGCTATAATCTGAACTGCGACAACTTTATGGTTGTGCAAGAAATTGAAAGTGGTGGAACTTGAAACTTTCACTCAGCAGAAGCTAAAGAGCACCAGCAGCACACAAGTTCAATTATTGAACACTCCAACACCATACCCACTCACTTACTCACTCACGCTCTTGTGTGCACACACCCATATCCTCTTATCCTTATATACACTTTCCTTACACCGCATTCTTTTCTCTATAATATTTCTTTTCTTTTTTTACCGCGCTAAAAAAAAGTGGAGGTGTGTGCACAGCAACGATAACAATAACAACGACGAGCGTTTCCCCCTTTCCCTTCCTGTATTTGTTTCCATTGCGACCATCGGCTGTTGACGATGAGTCAACGCGAAAGTGTCTCCGTCCATCCCTCGTCCCATCCATCTCCACCGACGCCCACACCCCAGCAAACGGATGACTCTGCATCTTCGGCTGCTTCCAAGCAAATGTCCAAGGTCCTGCTTCGGACGGCGCTGCAGCGAGCCAACTCGGCCGTAATGTGCGATTCGAATAACGATGTGGTCGGAGCCATCGACGCTTATACCGAAGCTATTTCACTGCTCAACCGCGTTCTTTCGACTATCGAGAAGGGAAGCGACCGTCGTCGACTGCAGGAAATCGTACGTCCAGCATAAATAACAAGGGAGAACCTTTCAGGGCTTATTCTTATTCATTTACCTAATTATGTATAACCATATGTATGTATGGTGTGTTTTTAGCATGATTCATATACAGAGCGTATTCGATTACTCGGTGCCATGTCCCCCGCCAAATCCGACGACGAGCCGCACGATGAACTCTATGAGACCTTTGACGATTACACCGACAAGGACAAGTCTAACTGGCTATCCAAACCAGCAAAACGCAACTATTCCGCAAAGCGACACCAGCAGAACCACAGCTCTTTCCTTCGCCGTATGACCTCGGAATCCTCGCTCGATAGTGCCGTTTCCGACGCGGCCAAAGAGAGAGACACGTCCTCCACATCCCGAACCCGCTGGCAAAACACGTCTTCTTCACCTACTGCTCCCTCTTCTTCTCCAACCGCAACCCAGCACACCACTAACAACGCTGCCATGGCAACCATAAGTACTCCTACCACTGCTTCCTCTACTATTTCCGCCACATCGTCCACTCCACCCGCCCCTTCTCCTCTCACCTCTCAAAGCACTCCCACACGTTCCAAGCACCAGAAGGACGACCCTCAAGACGACCCTCCCGTCCCAGACCGTTCATCCGATCGCACCTCCCGTAACCAAGACGGCTTCGAGGTCGAGCGATCCTTGAGCGGCTCCACTGATTCCTCTTTGACCGACTCGCTCGATTCTCTCAGTGAGCAAACTTCAACGGCTACCACCGCCACGGCCACAACCGCGACCTATCAGCCGGCCATGACGCTTCCGCCCCTGCAAAAGAAGCGCGTCGAACAGGCTTCCCCGTCCTCGCGGACGAGCAGTCTGCCCAAAGTACGTCAGCAGCACTCCAATCCCGCCCTCAATCAGGAGATGCGACGCGCTCAGCAGCAAACACAGCAATCCGCGTCTGTGCAGGCACCTCCACAACAGCAACAGCGACAGAGTGGATTTGGTTCGGTTAGGAAAAAGTCAAGCAATCGCCTCTCGCGTGTCAGTCTTCATAGCGATATGAAGCGTAGTCAAAGCAACAGCAGTAGTCATACCATGTTTAGCAGCATGTTCAACACCATGCCGCGATCCTCAAATGTTCTTCAGCAGCAGCAGCAGCAGAACCAACAGTCACCACACCAGCTGGACTCATATTTTGGAAACACAGCTCAGGGCATGACGACGGCTAATTCATCATCATTGGATGACCGGCCTATGCGGCTATTATTGGCTCTCAAGAAAAGCATGGAGGAGGGTGCGTACATCACACCGCGCCTGTATATACCCAAGAACATGTGGTATCAGCCCAATATTCGGCTACAGCACATGGAAGTGAAGATTGCTGCCTGCGAATCTCTGATGGGCGACTTGGCAAGGTTATCCAAATGGAAGCGGCTAGATGACTTGACTGCATCCATGCGGCTCCTTGAGACCTTGGAAGAAGCAATCGAAGGTCTGCAGACCCTGCTGGCACGGAAATTAAAACGCGAGAGCATGGCTGATGCCACGCCACCCGCCACGGCCTCCACGAGTCCGACAAAAGACCACCATGATGCAGGCTCTAAAAAATTCATGTCCTGGGGTTCCAAGCTCTCCAAATCCGTTGAGCGGATGAATGCATTCAGCTTGACCAAGACGTAAGTCCCATCATTCTATCATCACCGGTTGCTTACTTTGAAAAATGCTTAGCGAGGACCAATACCGAAACTATATTGATACTTTGCAAAAGGTGTTTGCTCAGGTGCAGATTATACGTGAGTTCTCAAAGAAAGGCCGGCAACAAGCAAGGTGGCTAATTTTATGCACGTAGCTACATGGAGCCAACATTACACCGTTGTGAAACGCGACGCAGAGCACCTGAGTCCGGCGTGTGATGTGGCGCTGCAAAAATTGGCACGGATAGGTGTCATGATGGACGAAGTGCTGGGCGGCTTTGTCGTACGCGATTTGACAGTACTACTTCGAAAATGGCTGAAACGCGGCGGCTCATGGGTCAACGAATGAGTCGATCTCTTTATCTTTAGTATAGTTATAACAAGTTTTCTCTTAGTGCCATATATAAAACAGATCTCAAACCTACCCCAACGGGGATAATGCTACTACTCTATATATACATGAGCTACATGAACCCAAGGTCAGGGGGCGGGGGAGGATGGAAAACAGCTGGATGGACGCGTGGCTGACGTAAAGAGTTAGTAAAGTCAAAGTCCACGCCATCGCCGCGCGCGGCAAAGGAAGAAGAAAACAGAGGCGGTGGAGGAGGCGGTGGTGGATGATGATGCGCATGGCGCCATGCAGAAGCAGACGGTGGCGGGTGCTCAGAATACATAAGGTACAACATGTCGTCATCCACAGCCGGCGGCGGCGGACGCCGGAAAGGCATACGCCGTGGAAACGAGAATGCGCCCGGCGGAGGGGGTGGAGGGCCCCCGGCTGCGACAGCAGCCGTAGCCGCGTGCACAAGCGGATATCGGCGTGGCGGTCGCGTCTTCTTTTTGAGGCTGGATTTCTTGGGAAGCATATCAAAATCAGGTGGCGACGAGGGTGCGGACCTGCTTTTTGGCTGCCGACGGCGGGAGGACGAGGAGGAGTGCCTGCTCAACGAGGACTTCTCTTCTTCAGATCGCTGTGGCCCTGAGTCCTCCTCCCTGGGCATCATTGGGTCGCTACTGCTGCTTGTGCTCGTGCTGTCACGACTCTCTTTCCTTTGTATAGACCGCCGACGCCGCGGTGACGAGTCCGTACTACTGTGGGTAGCTTGATGTTGCTGCTGTTGTTGCTGCTGCTGTTGTGGTTGCGTTGCCTCCAGCGGTTGCTGTTGCTGTGGTGGCTGTTGTTGTAGCGGCGCAGACTGCTGCTGTTGCTGCTGCTGCTGTTGCTGAAACTGTCTCGCTTGTGCGTCTTTCCATTGTAGAGCAAATCGTAGTTGTTCGCGTGTTTGGTGAATCTGATCAAGCATAACTTGCTCACGTCGGCGATGCTCTGACTCGCGTAGAAGCCACTGCTTGTGTTCCATTTCTCGTTGTTGTTCCATCAACTCAATTTGCCGTCGCAGGGCATCGAGGCTAGTACGTAACGCTGCTGTGGTTTCCATTTCTGCCGTAGAAGTATTAGCAGCATTTGCTGTAGCAGTGACCGTGGTCGCCGCAGTGCTATCGCCAGCTGCAGCAGCAACACTGCTGTTGCTACCGCTATTTGCAACACTCTCCCTGGTAGGTATCCCTGTGACACCGTTTGCAACGCCATTAGTATCAATTTGTTGTCGAGGGTTCGCCGTATCCTGTTGTTGTTTCGGTCCTCGTGTGTGATCGACGACAGGTTTCTCGCCTTGCAGCGGAAACAAGTGCTCGTCTTGGACTTCCCAAGGTGATTGTGGGGCCGAGTCATATTGCCGTCCTGAATCGACGCTACTATGGCTGCTTTCGCTTCTGATAATCAGAGGTGCGGGGTTTGTTGGCGTTTCAGATACAAAGAGCATTTCCCGCTGACGCTTGTTGGACAACAATTCGCCATCGTCATTTTCAGGATACAACAGGAGAACACTACCGTCGCCGGTACTTACTTCCTGCTGCGGTGAGTATTCGTCGATCAGCGTCTTGTCGAACTCCTGGCGCCGAAGGATTGAAGAACTGCTTGTAGTCAAGGGCGGGGGTCGCCGCGGTTTGGGCATGGCTAAGACAGGCGGCGAGCTGATCGTCCGTACAGGCTGGGGTCGTCGTTGGGGTGCCTCGGATGGATACGGTTGCTCTTTTCGCAGCTGCTGCGAAGAGGTCAAGCTGTTGCGAGATCGTGTGCCGTCTGTTTTGACAGTTCGTTTTATGGAGTCTGACACAGAAGAAGTGGGGGTCGGCCCTGCGAGTAAAGCGTCGATGTCTCTGTTGCGCATTTTAGCGTGTTCCACGCTCGCAACCATCGGCACAGGTATCTTGAGGTCACCTGTCCTTTTCCTGCGGGAGGAGGTGGACGAGTTGAAAAGTTTCCGCATGTATATGTGATCCGGACAAGAGCAAAGAGAAGAAAAGACGAGAAAAGATGGCTATAAACAAAAGGACATATAATGGGAAGTGAAAGGGGGTTAGTCCAGCGGTCAACTGACATTTGCACCCTCGGAGCGTCACCCGATGATACCGAAGTGGAAATACTCATCACAAAAAAAGTACTCTCACTCTATGAGGGAAAAAATAGTGACGTAGAGATGCAAACGGTTGTTCTTTTATAAAAAATATTTTCCATCTTATGTCGATACTGCAATTATAGATATGCTGCTATGCAAGACGTTCCCTCGTACGCGAGGGTATTACCAGTACCCTTTCACTCGTCTGGTTGGTTACATAACGTTTCCAGGGACCATCTCCTGGCAACAGCTCATAATGGGTACGTGCTCCTTCATACATACTCATGTATGTATAGTATGTATTGCTACCATTTTTCTGTATAGAAGAGAAGAAAGTGCTATATATAATAAGAAGTTTCTGTCTTTCGAAGAGGAGCGGCATGCCATTGTCATATGCTACATGAGACGCCCTTTTGGGAGGGAGCCGTGGCTAAAATTTTATTGGCTGCTCGAAAAGCGGAGACGGGTGGTGTTTCTTTTCTCAAAATATGCAGCAGCAAGAGAATGACAAGCACCAACAGGAGGCACACGGTCTGCCACCGATAACACCAGACCTCAATCACTCGCCTCCAATTTTTACTGCTCAGCACCAGCAATCTAACCCGGTATTATCTTTATCCTTATTCCTCATTATATCACACTTTCGCTCATGGACGCGTCTTTTTGTCATTCTTTTGAAATCACACCTCCTCCAAGAAGGCTCATGTCCCTGAGAATGACACAGCGTAAGTTCGCCCTCTTTTGCGTGAACAGCGTCTCATAAACTAAGATATGCACTTAGCTCAAAACAACGCGTCCTGTATGAGTTTATGCAACGAGAACAGGCGACCAAGAGTCAGGTTATCAGGGCAGCTTACGACTACCTTACGCAAGAGGAGATCACTATCATGTTGATGGACTGTGCTTTTAATGAAGTAATCATGGGCCCCCTGAGTATAAGCAGCCAAACTCATGCTATGCTAGAACGAAGTGCTGCATCGCTTAGAAGAACGGCCAGACTATCTTGAAGGGATCCGACACATCATTTCCGTGGCAAAACCAAGTACGTCCACGCTCCGTACTACATATTTTGCTTTGAAGGTGCTCATGTTACTCGTCACTGCATGCAGATATAATTATACCACCCCCGCCGTCTTCTCCCGTATCACAACCCTCATACCCACCTTCGTCTCCAATTCCAACGCGTGCGCACGCTCAGTCGCAAAGGAAGTTACTCAAAAGGGATGAGAAATCACTCAAACGTGATAAGAAAAAGTAATATCTAATTCATGATTGATCATGAATGAAATTTACCTGAGTTTCTCTTCTATTAGACGGACACGACAGCCGGGTCGTTTGGCCCTGGATGATGCATTGAAACAAATGCAGATGAAGCCTGGTAGCGCTTATGAAGGCTGGTCGGAGGCTCGCATACGGGCTTATCAGATGATTGAGCAGAACCCAAACAGCTACTATTATCGTTTTAATGCGCCAGGTGAAGAGCAGCGGAAGGGTGCCTGGTCCGACCAAGAGCGCGAGCTGTTCTTCAAGCGTTTGCAAGAACTTGGTGCCAACGGCCAATGGGGTATTTTCTCCATGGCTATCCCGGGTCGCGTAGGCTATCAGGCAAGCGACAAGAACCTATCACTTGTTTAATTCAATCCCGGCTCATGGTGTGTGTGTATGCGCGTGTATGCGTGCATCTAGTGTTCCAATTACTACCGTTTGTTGATTGAATCGAAGCAGATACAAGATCCAAACTACGTACTGGATGAACAAGGAAAGGCGCACTACCTCTTTGAGAAGAAAAGTGCGGGTGGAAGCGTTGAAAAGGCGATTCGCACCCACAGTCCGCACACCTTCAACAAGACAAAAAAGGAACGTAGTAAAAGAAAAAGCGACAAGGACAAGGACGACGATGGCTCTGGTGCTTTCACACCGTACCCGAAACCCACAAGCCAAAGACAGCGAGTGACGCGCTCCATGGCGCGTTCCTGATATACATACCCTTTTTTCTTGGTATATCTAACCCATTCTATTCCCCCCCCCCAAATGAAGAGAATTTGCAAACAAAAAGAGTAAACGCAAAATTCGCCGAGTTGGCAAGTGACTGCAAAGTTCCTTTTTTTTCTGTCTCTCTCTAAACTTGACACGGCCCTATCCCAATTTTACCTATTTTTCGTGCAATGTCCACAGAAGAAAGCATCGCCAAGGCCAAGAGAGCCTTGCTTAAAGCTTCAGAGACCAAAAACAGCAAGGTGAGTCTGACGATCTCGACTTTTTCTTTATTTTCTTGCGAGGTCGCTGGTTGCACAGCGTTGAGGCCTTCCCAGCGCAGCCCATTACGCCCACGCGGCATCGCACCATGCCATTCTTCAGATACAACCGTACAATAGGCATGTACTGATCGTACCTGCTTGTGTAGGATATGCTGGATATCATGGACAATCTCATCAAAATTAAGGCCACACAGGACTTGTTGCGCGTAAGGATTAATTAAACTACTTTAAACGGATCGCTCTTACAAACTCTCACTCTGGTAATTCCTGTAGAAAACTGACATAGGCAAGACGCTGGGCAAACTACGAACCAGCGAGGACGTTGCTGTATCACAAAAGGCAAAAGCAGTCGTCAAGAAATGGAAAGACGACGTTGTTTTGAGCGCCAAGCAAGCCTCACAACCCAAACCAAAATGTAACTGTAACTCATACAATCCAGCATGCATTGTCTGGATATTAACATTACACACACACACACACAGCGCCACCCTCTGAAGCAGCCTCCACCAAGTCGACCCCGTCTAATACCGCCTCGCCTCCTTCCGATAATGCTCCACCCCGCACAGCCAAGACGGACGACATAAAATTCGATTCCACCGGCAGTGTACCACGCGATAAAACCATTGAACTTATGTATGGTGCGGTGGCGCTTGGCAGTTTTGCTGGTTAGTGACATAATAAGCGCCAAGCGACATAAGCAAAGGGCACGCATGTCTCTAACTCCATCCTGATAATAGATACGGGACTGCTGCTCAAGCGGGCCATGGGGATAGAAAAGGCCGTCTTTGAAGAGTTCGGGTCGGTCAACGATGGATACAAAGGCAAGGTGCGATCTCTGGCTCTGAACCTGAAAAGCAAGAGCAACCCTGGATTGCGCGAAAGCATTGTGTCTGGTGAGCTCCCCGTCACCAAGTTATGCAAAATGAGCGTTGAGGTATTTGTTTCTCCCCGCCATGTGGCCACACGTGGTACTGACGAACTGCATAATCCATCGTCTCCAGGATATGGCCTCCGAGGAATCCAAGGCACGTGATCGCAAATTGGCAGAAGAGGCCTTATTCAAAGCTCGAGGCGCTGGCTCGGCTCAAGCTGAAACAGACATGTTTATTTGCGGCAAATGCAAGGGCCGGAGGTGCACCTATTTCCAGATGCAGACTCGCAGTGCAGATGAACCTATGACGACTTTTGTTACCTGCGTAAATTGTAATAACCATTGGAAGGTAAGGCGCGGATGCATGCAATTTATCAAAACCAGTCTTACTCACCCTGATACGCTTCATCCGTGGTCTTTAGTTCTGTTAAGAAAAAAAAAAAGTCAGGAATGTAACACAGCGTCACACATTATTTTATACAACCTTCATACAACCATCGTTACCGAAGAATCTAGTTTTCTCCAAGTGCCTCATTAACTTTTTCAAGGCTATTTTTGCGGAGTCATCCCGGAGGAGGAGGATATGTATTGAAATCATCGTCCGTCTATTGCTTCTTTATCTTGCGTCACTTCGGCATTTCACAAGTGCTGCTGCTCGTGTTATGTCCGGCGAAGCAAATAAATATATCCTACCTTCTATGTTTGACAGTAGGGCACAGTTCTCCTTGTATTAGAAACTTGCAGTCGATCATATCTTTAGCAGGATTTAAGCTCACGCACAAAACATGCTGTGCGGCGAACGGTATGCAGATATCACAGAGGTAAAGTTTGGCACAGAATGTGATTCCACATTTCTGGCCGGCAAACTGCTTTCACAGTGAATGCCCGCCCATCCATTTGGAAGCGATTTACATGGAGCACATACAGTTTTAGATGGAACCCCGACTTCGGTCCTTCACTCAGTATAAACGAGTTCTAACATTGGAATTCCATGCGAAGTGATTTACCTATAGTGCCACTTACGTATGCAATTATAGAGTTAATTTCACATATGTATAAGCACATGCATGGTAAACGTGCGATAGATGGTGCTTGGAAAATGTTATGTAATAGGCGGCTGTATAATTTTATCTCCTCCTGTCAATTTACTGTGATGTTCATGTAGTCGCTTTTCCACATCAAGAAATAACTATGTAAAAACATAAACCAGTTTTTCATATCAATGACACTTTAAGCTTGAGGCTCTAATGGATTGCCCGTGGCGGCGAAAAAGCACAAGGCGAAAAAAAAAAAAAAAAGAACAGAGCAGATAATCAGTACTTGTAGTGCACACAGCCCCTGAGCGTTATCCAGATTTGGATCAAAGTGATGTCACACAAGGCTTTCGAGGTCAAGTCGAAAGGGACTAAAGAAAGAGGGGAATGAACGAATAGATTTCCTTTTTCTTGCTTTTCTTGCGTTCCTCTTCCTTTCCTTTACAATATAACTCCATGAGTGACCTGGACGAAGCGTTACGCGACCTGGAGAAGCAGGTGAATGATTTCACGCTGGTAAAGTACCTTAAATTGGGAGTACAAACACAAACAAAAAAGGGCCTCCCCCAAGAATGATGGAGCCAACGGCTCACCTTATTGTATTTCACCCATCAACCCATATTAATCCGTTTGTGCGCCCTCACCAGGCAGTCGACGAAACGCCCTCAACGCCTCAGCAGGACCGTCTCCCGGGCCGCGACCTTCCTGCGGCACACGCCCCTTCTCCCTCCCGATCCATGACAACCTCTCACCGTCACCATCCCCACCGCCATCCCCGTGCTACCCGATCCGACCACAGCAACAGCGATGAAAGCGACGACGACAACGTCTGCGTCGCCGCGCTTAGGAACAAACCGCCCCGTCATCTCTCGAGAAGTGCCAGCCAAGGCGCTTCCATCGCCCGATCCCGCCGAGAACCGGCCCCACCGCCGTTGCCGCAACCGTCTCTCAACCAAAAGAATGACAGTAACCAGGATCAGGATGACGATCTCAAGGCAGCTGTGCAATGTGCCTGGGCCGTCCTCGAAGGTCGAGGCGATCCACCCGCGACGACCGCCCCTTCGTCTCAGGTGAACCCTCAGCCTCAGCCTCAGGCCCATTCTCATCCCCAGCGCCAGGCACCTGTGCCTGTCAAGGTAAATCCGTCAATTCATCACCTTGTTTCTTTTTTTTATCCTGATTCCGATATGGCTCAATTAGGACGACATGCGCTCCAAGCCAACTTTGCAGCAGCAGCAGCAACCACCCACGCCAACACCCCCTGCACGCACCCTCACGACGCGTATCTATATCAACGACGCCTCCAACCACAAGGTCGTCCAGCTGACGAGCGCCCTCACGACCGCCACCGTCCTCCAATACCTCAAGCGCAAGGGCCTCTTGGCTTCGGGCGAAAACTGGGCCATGTTTGAATATGCAAGCGGACATGGCATCGGTAAGGGACACGCCCCAGGGTTCAGGGCCTACCTTATAACCTAATATGATCCTATCCTGAGGGGCTCATTTCCTTTGTTTGTCTCTTAGAACGCCCTTTACGCGAGTGGGAAGTCATGATCGATGTGGCTTCCAACTGGGAACCCGAGGAAAACAACTCTTTCCTTGTCAAACCCTACAATTATCGGACTTCTTTGACGGCCGAGGTACCACAAACATATTCTATGCTCGCACTTTAGGAAAAAACCAACGCTTCTTTTGTTCTATTTAGCCCGTACTACAGAAAACGTATCCTCCTAAGCACGGCTGGCTCTACATTGAATACAAGAAGGGTAAATGGCAGAAGCGTTTCTGCTACATCATGGACAATGCTATCCATCATGCCAAGGACAGTAAGGTACGTTGAACAGTGCACGGAACCCGGGAGAAACAAGAGAAAATAGGCGAGCACGCCGCATGTTATTTTCGGATACTGAAACCGGTTATTTCTTCCAGGGATCAGGATCCGCGATCCTGTGCCACCTTGCCACATTTGACGTCTATACCATGCTTCAAATGACCCGATCCTCGCCTACCCACTTTGTGTTTGCCTTGCGGGCTCAAGACAAGCAAAAGATCTTTGAACGTCAGGAGGATTATATCCGCCTGATCTGCGCAGAGGACCAACTGTCCTTGAAGGAATGGGTGCTGAGTATTCGCTGCGCTATCGTAAGTAGACGGGAGAAGGGGGAAGAAAGTGGAGAACCGATGTCTGCGATGCTCATGACGCATGGACTGGGTTATCTTTAGAGCACGATGCATCATCAGCAATTTCCACACCGTGTATTGAACCCGTTCGGACCCGCCGATGCGCCGCCACCAGCACCACAGCCCAGAAGCGAGGAGGGACGTAGTCTTTCACGCAGCAACACGTCGAGCGGCGTGCGACGGCACAAATCGACCCGAGAGCTGAAGTCCAATGGGTCTGGCAAACTCTCGCGTAGCGGGACCTTGCGAGGGACGGAAGCGCCCTTGCTCGACTACAGCGATGACGGTCCCTTTGCGAAAGGCTCGCTTCTCAACAATGACGCAACCATGCCATCCTATCATCATCCGCAACAGCCGTATCACGCTCCACCTGTACCACCCATGCCAGCCATGCCTGTCGAAGATGTCCAGCCCGCCAATACCTTGATCCAGATCGATGACAAGGTCAAGTTCGCCAAGGGCTCCCTTCTGGACCAGAGTAACCACAGCAGTATGCCCATGGTGCCGACCGCCAACGCGGCGGCTGCGGCGGCTGTGGCGGCCTCGACGACCAGCAAACTGTCACGCTCGAAAAGCACACATGCGACAGCGGCCGACGGCCGTGCGACCTTGCGACGCAAAAACACGACCGGCCGAACCCGACATGAGATACCCCTGGCTGCACAGCCCGCGATGCCGCCTGTCGCCAATGGAAATCCCATGATATCCTCCACTGGCATACCCAGCAACGGACCCTTGCTTCAGCTCGATGGCACACGCGAGCAGGTCCATACCCAGGAACTCATGAGTCGCCAGGTCAAGCCATTGCTCAATTTTGCGGGTGACCGACGCCTGTAACTGTTTCTTTTCTTTTTTGTTTTTCGCCACCATGGGGTCTGAACGTTTTCCACGTGTGTGTGTGCGTGCATGAGAGTGCTGGAAACTTTTACTGACTTCCCATAGGCCATGCATAGATAAAGGTGACAACATTGCATAAACATAATGAGATAAGCATCCATGATATTGATATAGGGTGGGTGACGAGCTGAATGACATTAGGCCATGGTGGTAGGATGGTGGATGCTAGCGGATGGCTTGGTATCGGTGTCTGACTTGGTGGTGGCGGTGGCGGTGGTGGTGCTGGTCGGCATATTGCCTGTCTTTTCCAGCTCGGCAATTTCAGCAGCCGCTATACATGATTCATCCGTCAGACTCACACAGACACAATGGCAAAGAAAAGGACATACTCAAAAAGCGGCCACCCGGACCGCGTGGTCGTCTCATGGCATGCTTATGCCTGCTCTCGTGCAGGTATGGCTTACGGGTGCGAGAGTTACGGCTCAGCTCTTCTTGCCGGAAGCGGGCCGCCCGCCGCTTGAGGATACGGTGATACTGCTTTGCGTTCACGTAAAGCGGCTCTTCTTCGGGCGGGCCCTCGGCAGGCGCCTGTTGCTGTGGATGCTGCTGCTGCTGTGTTATCAGGACTTCGCCATTGGTGCCACGGTAGACATGGGGAGACACCATGACGCCGGGCTATGCGGGGTTGTTAGACAGGGCCATCATTCATTGTACCTTTTATATACAGATATATAAATATATATATATTACCAGTTGCGCAGCAAAGCGGGTCGGGTCATAGCTCACGCCATGCTCGTTGCTCTAGTGAGAGATAGAGAGATAAGAAAGCTGCCACTCTAAAAGGGAGAAACATACGATATTGACTTGGGCCGAGGTGGAGAAGGCTGTGTTGTTGCTTGTCTCGGGGTACGAACCGTTGCTGTTGGTACTGAAAGGAGAATGGTTGCGATCCATCATGAGCAGTTCAAACTAAAAAGCCAAGCCATTGCAAAGGAAGAACGAGGACGACCGACGAACGGCAAGTGCAGTAAACAGAGACGCGCGTGAGTGGAAAAGGTGCGAAAGGTGTACAGGCACACATACTTCACAGAAAACCGCGCACGAGCTGAGAGATGATATGAGTGGAGGAAACTATGAGCCAATCAATGAGGACTTGTCCTTGCCCTTTTTCTTTTCGTCTCTTTTTCCCCTTGTGACCGTGACTGCCTTTATCATTTCAGTAGAAAGATCTTGTATCACCCCATCTCCCTCCCTATGCATACAGCCCACCATCCTGGTGTGTCGGTGCGCGAACAACAGGAGACATTTCATTATGTGCACTTTTAGTATGATACAGTGAATTACGCTTGAATGCTGACTGATAGCATATCTTGATCTTCCAGGTCCGTATCTTGGATCGAATCCTCGAGCGAAAGCCTCTCGCCTTCAAATGAGAAAGCAATCTTTTCTGGAGATACACTTAGCTGCCTTTGCTCCACATAGTATCTTGCTACGCTATTCAGTTCCGTTGACTGGCATGTTCCGATAAGTCAGTACCACCCTTTCACCTGATATCGAAAGAGCTTACCGGTTTGACGCGCACGATAATATCTTCTGCGTCTTTACTTCGCAATCGGATCACCAGACGTTCCTCTTCGACCTTCTCTGACTCCTTGAGAAGCTCCTCTTCCTCTTGTGCCATTTGTCGTATCCTTGCCGCTCTTGCTTCCGCCTCTTCTTGTTCTTTGCGACTGTAGTCAGTCTTCAGATATGCCTCTACAGGCGGTCGTGAGTCAATCCAATTTCTTTAGGGACGGAATCCACCTACTCATAATGTGGACTTCATGTCCATCCATAGTCAAACTGAAAGGGGTCGCGCGAAGCACCACGGGTGTGTTGCGGTAGGTGAGTAACACATCATCTTTGCGCAGGAATTTACGTTTGCAAAATGAGCTCAGAATCTTGTCAAAGGGATCGTTCTGTTCAGGCTGTACGTGAGCTCGTGAATCGAATCGTCCCAAGGCATGCTTACGTCCATGACAATCATCTTGAGGGGTTTGGTCAGGCTGTCAACAAAAGCCTTGGCTTTTGGGTCTAGTTGTTCGTGATTGGCAAAGCTGATATAGTGGATTTTGATCGTGACTTTCTGAGGCGCGATGGCGTCCTTGGTAGGCGTACTGTCTCGGCCAGAGGCAATCATGGCAAGCTCGGGATCCAGATCTTCAAAGTCATTATCGGGTATATTGTAAGTCGAAGGGGTGGGAGGCGTCGGATGGGTCACGTGAGTCTGCTGCTGTAGAGATCGCTGCTTCTCCAGGAGACGCAGACGTTCAACCCTGCAAGGCATGAGTGAGCTTCAGTCCAGTTAGCGCTTTACTCCTTTTCTCTTTCCGTTACCCTCGTATTTCTTCCGGTTCGTCCAAAATAAACAGGTCATCGTCTTCCTTACTATGTATGTATGAACGATCAGTTTCTAAAGACAGAATCCTCTTTTGATGAAGCAAGACGTACGCGGGTTCAACAGCGGTGGAAGACGGTCCAGCGCCGGCAATGTCCAATACGTCGGGCGTTTGACTCTTCTCGTTCTCGTCTTGAGATACTCCGTTGCTGTTGGTATGATCGGCGCTGCCTTCTTTGCTTTGGTTGTCCTTGCTACCGTCGTCGTGGTCGTCGTGGTCGTCGTCGTCATTTTCCAAAAATATCGTTTTGATCATCTTTTTCGGTTTCTTTTTGGGCTTCAGGAAGTTTTCCTCGTCTGATTCAGAGCCATCGGAATCAGAGTCAAAAAGACTGATGCCCAATAGCTTTCCTAGAGTGAAAGAGTGAGCTGCGTTTTCCTCGTTGATTGACTCCAACGTGCTGAAAGAGGGGGGGGGGTGGAACCTTACTTTTTTCTAGGTATTGCGCATAGTCACCAGAATGAGTAATGTCTGGTGTTTGTTTTGCTTTCCCTTTTCCTTTCGCTTTCGCTTTTCCTTTTCCTTTGATCGAACGCCGTGAGAGGTGACTAGTAATGTCGAAATCGGCCATGACAAGCAAAAATGAAGGGTAAAATAAAACAGGAAAGCAAAAGAAGCTGTCCACTGGTTCACATAGCCTTATTTGGTAATTAGTGAATGATTTCCTCACAAAGAAAATGACAAGTATCATGCAGGCGAAATGGTGTTATATTTCTTATAAAAAAAATGCATGGATAGATGGAGTCTAAAAGTCGTGGTGTGCAAGTTTTTGAATACCTTCAACGTCAAAGATACCTTTGAGACCCTTTTGCTCTATGGCAGACGTGACAGCTTGAGCGACGGTATCAATGTGCAGTGGCGGGGTAGTAATGGCCGTGCCAAACGGCAATGTGTTGAGCTCCTTGGCGATCGGTTTGGTTAAAGTGTTCGCTAACCGTAAACCCATGGCTACTGGCGCTACGGTCGGGCGTTTTCCACCATACATGAGACCTAGCCTAGACGCATGAGTTCATCGTCAGATGTACTGTACACACGGTGGACATACCCGGTCGCAGCACCACCGAGCGGAATTCTGGCTGTGCAAAGAGGTAGCGTTCCACTTCGCGTTTCGTACTAAAGTATCGTGGATCGACAAAGGGGAACAAATCGGAAGCAGAGATATATACAAAAGAATCCATGGTGGGCAGCTTGGCAACCGTTTTGGCAACCGTGATGGCTAAATTCGGGGCATTCAGTCACTGTGGACATTGGTCTCTCTTCCTCGAAGACTTACCCGTATCTCGGTTCATTTTTTCAAAGGTGGGTCGCTCGGCACCCTTCATTGGGTTGCCGCGGTCATGCAGTCCTATCAGTCCACCGGCGACCTTGCCGATACCTTTCGCAGCATCGCAGAAGCTCTGCGCGCTCGCGAGATCCTTGTAATCGCTTTCGGATATGATGCCCACAGTTTGGACAACATCTGTCACGCCCTCAAGGTACTTTTCGTACGTTTCTGGCTGCAGACTGTCACCCTTGGCCCATTCGACCTATACGAAAAGAATGGATCGTCTGCTGGTAAGACACACGCGTCGCGATCAAACCCATTGCAGCAGCAAGTGGAGGTTCTTTTACCTTCTCAGCCCACGCAGGGCGGCCGTGCTTGAAGACAGTGGGTTCACCCTTGCGGCTGAAGCTGCGTTTGAGAGGACAGTTGGAATGCAATTGTATAGAAAACTGACCTAAGGCTCACAGTCTCCCAACCCTGACGCGCGGCGAATTTACAAATGTTGAGACCTGACACCCATGTTAGCAAGGAAAACAGGAAGGTAAGCAGACTCACCGAGGAATCCAGAGCCACCGACGACGAGGATCTTTTTAGCTGCGGTTGTAGACATGACAGCGGAAGGTAAGCCAATTTTTCAAGCAGACACTGACACCTTAAATGGGCGGTTGGCAGGGGCGTAGAAATTACACCCGAAAGCGATCATCGAATTCATAGTACAGTAATAGTATTAGCAGTAGCAGTAGCACAAGTGTATTCTACCTGAAACCGCTTATCGCTTATTTAAATGGGATAAAGCTATAGTATGCTTTCTTAACTACTGTCACTACCCATGCTACGACCTGCTCGGCAATCGCTATCATATATCAACACGTGTATAGGCAATACGCCGTCAAGATGACTGCGGCGGGGGTTATTCTATTCAAAGTACCTGAGTTATTCGTCAGTCTGATGGCATACGTGACTCACATGCTCAATAACCAGGCTTGCGCCGCATGATTGACTGTAGAAACGATGAACGACCGCTCCTGAACTGGATAGATTGATTAAGTTCAGTCGCGTCTGATTGCCATGTGGCAGTATGCAATTGCCCGTTGGTGGTGTGTAACATACGAGTTTTCGGGCTCAAGCGGCGATCATTCTTTTTGTTCTTCTCCCTGCACCGTGCACAGAGTCCCCTCACAGTGTCATGCGTCTCATTCCTGCTTTAGTTACCGTGGTCACAGTGGGGATCATGATCATTGGGAGCATTCTTGTACTGAGGCTGCCAGAGATGCTTTCTGAGCGTACACCTTGGGACTCGAACGTACCTGACCAGAGCAAGGCTTCATTGACAGGAGGCGTAATCAGTGCAAAGATGAACAATGCCACCATAAAGTATGCCAATCCGTTTAAATGCCTTGAAAGGATCACGCTCACACGCACATACACACACTTTCTATGGTCCAGGGCAGAAATAGGACGCAGCACATGGAAGGTAGCGTTGAAGATACAAGCATAAGTAAAAAAGGAACACTCGTACGACCATCATAGGACAACAGCTTTTACATACGATGGTAGCTCAGTACCCAGAGGAGCCCAAAGACGATGAAAGGGCAGCACTACAGCAATTCATCACGCTGCTGTCTCGATTATATCCATGCGGTGAATGGTAATGCGTATCTCGTTCTCCTCATATTTGACTCATCTCCACCTTTTCTTTATCAGCGCCGAGCACTTTCAGCTTTTGCTGAAAAAATACCCCGCCCAGACCTCATCACGCGTCTCGGCATCCCAGTGGGCTTGCGCTATCCACAACAAAGTCAACGAGCGTCTCGGAAAGGAGATCTTCAACTGCGCAGACATTGAGCAGAAATATCAGTGCGGATGCGAACAGGATCCCGTAGACATTCTGATCGCGACGACCGCGTCTATGAAAGATGAATAAAAACTTGATTTCTTCCTGTCGATGACTCATTATCATTAGCAACAAAAAGAAAAAAAAACCTTGTGGAGAAACAACTGATAAACAGAGCATTTGAGCACACCGATATGAAAGAGGATGGATAGACTTTCACCGTACGAAATGAAACGAAGTACTGCTTTATCCCGAGAAATACTGATATATTACTCCTCAAAGCTCACCCGACTTCAGAAGGCCTTTTCTTGAGAAATATAAACGAAATCAAGGACAATTGGGTCATCCAATATTTTGCCGAACTAAACCAGCATTCCCTTTGCTACGTTGCTTTCTTCTACAGGTATATGGGCACTATCCTTCACGCGCTAAGTCTGACGTCGCAAAGCGGAGGCAGCCAGCTTAACTGCTTCGATTCTCCCCTTTGCGGTGTCGCTACAACTGATGTGCTTGTATATCGTCGGGCCCAGACGCAGATGCTCCAATGCCAGGATTTCCTTGAGCAAATCCTGGTGTTTGACAGGATGCTTTTTTGACGTCTTCCAGCCATTTTTTATCCATGTGGATCGCCAGGTACTGCAAGCTCGGACGGCATATTGCGACGTAGTGCAGACCATCAGTCTGCCGGGCAAATTTCGAGAGGTGGTAAGCACATGAATTAAAGCCTGTAAAATAGCAAGATGCTGTGTCTGGACTGGCCCTTGGGCCGACCGACTCGTGTTTCTAGGGTCGTCGTCTCCCCAGTAAACGCCATACACAGCTACTGTGGAGATATCACGGATGGTATCGTCGCCGTGAGGGCCACTCCCATGAATATAGACAACGCTGGTGGTATCGGACGGCGCGGACGGTTCGAGGATAGAACTGATATGCCGTTCGTCGACAGCAGACGCGTCGTTGGCGGTATCGCTGAGCTGCAGACGATGCATACTGTCAAGAATATCATCTTGAGACACTGCGACAAGTGAATGTACTCGCATGGATAGTGTACTAGCAGACGAAAGTATGCAGAAGATATAGGTAAAATCAAGAAGAAAAAGATAGGAAGTCTTTGGCAATTTTAAGTTCCACATTTATATTTATATCAAGCCAGGAAATGCTCTACTTTGAATAAAACGGTGATCCATTGATAGATTTCAGGCGCACTTGACTGCAATAATAAATAACAAGTTTGAAAGTCGAATGCATAACAATGAGACTCAAGAGAGAGTGATGATAAAAAAAAGGTGAGGCGCAATTTTTGGAAATTCTCCCTTCGAACGTCACATTTTTCGCGCCCGCGCAAGTCGCGAACTTGCTCACACTTTTTTTCCTCTTCAGTATATCAAGCCTTGGACGATGGGTACGATTCTAGCATGGGCCCGTGTTCATTTCACTCTGCAAACTACTCACACGCTTCCTTGACTCTGTCTAGCTTTTAACTTTGGCGGAAACAGCAACCCAAGCCAGCCAGCGTCAGGCTTTGGTGGCTTTGGCTCCTCAGGTGCGTTCCTTCTATGAAACCCGACTGACTACGTTTTGTCTCATGCATCGATGGACCCATTAGGTACCTCGTCATTTGGTGGATTTGGACAACAATCGCAGGCAGGTGCTGCTTCAGGTGCCCCTGCGGCGAGTCCGTTCGGTGGTGCTGCCGCGCCTGCTACCGGTGGCGGTTTCGGCTTTGGCAGTGGTGCGGCCAGCACGCCTGCGTCGACGGCGGGTGCAGCTGCGCCTGCTGCGGGCGGTTTTACGTTTGGTAGCAACACGTCCACGGCTCCCGCGGCGGGTGGCAGCGGTGGCTTCTCCTTTGGCAGCACAGCATCCAGTACGCCTGCATCACAGCCTGCCACAGGCGGGTTTTCCTTTGGCGGCGCAGCAAGCACTGGCGCCAGTGCTGCTCCCGCCACGGGCGGTTTCTCCTTTGGCGGCGGTGCCTCGACAACCCCCGCGACTTCGACGGCTGCTCCTGCGACAAGCACCTTCGGTGGCCTGGGCGGTGCGTCAGGTAGAATTCGTGTGTGTCTCAATGTTGTTTCTTTGTCTCATAATCCCCCTCCCCCCTCTTTTTTCTTGTACGTAATCAGGCTCGACACCGTCTTTTGGCGGCTTTGGCGGTGCTTCTACCACGGCCACGGCCACGTCCACACCTGCACCTGCTGCGTCCGGCGGTCTCTTTGGAGCTAACACATCCGCACCCGCTACCGGTGGCGGTTTCTCCTTTGGCGGTGGCAGTGGTGGCGCAGCTACTAGCGGTACTGGTGGTTTCTCCTTTGGCGGTGGCAATGCCACGTCTACTGGTGCTTGTAAGTAGAGATAGGGTTAGATATCAAGGAACATATGAGCTCACCAGTTTCGCTGTCTTCTCTTTCATCGTACAGCCTCAGCAGCAACGACCGGTGCACCTTCCGCTGCCACAACCGCGCCCGGTTTAACGACGTCCGCACCTACACTCACCACACAGCCCACCGTGTCTGCCCCAGCCAGTGCAGCTGCTACTACCTCCAGCACGACGGCTGCTACTCAGTCAGCCCAGAAACCCGTCACGGTGCCCACGCCATCCTCGCTCAAAAATAAAACCATGGAAGAGATCCTCAATATGTGGTCGAAGGATCTGGAGAAGCATACGCGCGAATTCCACACACAGGCGTCCAAGGTGGCGGAATGGGATCGACAACTGGTGGACAACGGCCAAAAGATCTCTAGCCTGCACAAAGAAGTGACTCAAATCGAAGATTCCCAGAAAGAGATCGACCAGAACCTCGAATACATCAACGCCCAGCAGGAAGAGCTCAACAGCATCTTGGACACATACGAGAAGCAGATCAAAGATGTCTATGACGACAGCAATCTGCAGCAGCCCATGCAAGTGGCGGATGTGCAAAGAGAAAAGGCGTATGGTCTGGCGGAAACCCTCAACTCGCAGCTGGACGACGTCAACAAGAACCTGAAGATCATGATTGATGAAATCAACACGATGGGCCCGCAGCAGGCGGAAGGTCGCGAGGACGACACTGTCAGCCAAATCGTCAAAATCCTGAACTCGCACCTGAACTCGCTGCAGTGGATCGACACGGCTTCTACCGCTCTGCAAGGCAAACTCGCTGAAGTGACCAAGCTGCAGGAGGAGACGATCCGGAACCATGAGCCCATGCTGCGACGATAAACGTATCGGACACATGTGTCCATCTCCATCTTTCTTTTTCTTCTTCTTTCTTTTCCCGCAATCCTCCCCACCCCCGCCCCTTCCCGGGCGCCATGCTCACCCCTCCCCCAGTCGGCCCTTTCGAAAGGGTCAATGCGGTCATGCCGTTTCCAAACTCACCTCTATTCCTAAGGAGTCCCTATTGTATCCAACATGATATAGCCAAATAAACATTCGAATCCCTTCATGAGAAAGCATCACGTTTATAGGCTATCAGTGGAGCGAACCCGCGTTATAAAATGGACAAGGGAAGAAGATCAGGGGAAGGGGGGTTGTTTCTCTTTCAAGTTTATGCCAAGAGGTACTATGAATCCATCTGTTTTCGGAAAGAGTGTCTCCCTGAAATGGACGTGTAGGTTTGTAAGTAGGTATGTAAGTGTGTGTGTGTATGTGTGTGTGTGTGTATATGCAGCGTGTCTATGTGGTGCATGCAGTGCTGTGTTGCAAAAAGGCAAAAGAAATGTCGCGCAAATCCACCATCGCGGTCCGTGCTCCTTAAAGACGCTTAAAGTGTGTAACATTATCGTCTCTTTATTTTTATTTGTCCTTTGGCAAAGCAGCCAGTACCACAATAATACGAAATAGAAACGGAGTCCACACCTCAGCTATGTACGGAGACGATGAGCACGATCAGGACAGTGATTACGGCGGACGATACACGCCCTTATCGGCGACGTCCTCTGCAAAAGACCCGTATGCGTACCCATACCAGCAACAACCACACCAGAAAGACGCCTACCGCATTAGCTTTCGCAGTGTCGACGATGACGAATTGCAGCGGCTCATGCGGACCTTGGTGACGCCCGTTCCTGCCTCCACCGCAGCTGACTCGCATACCCAGAACACGACGCACCATCCACCTCCGTATTACGACTCCAGCAGCAATAGCAACCATTATATCAAGAACAGGAACAACAATAATAATAATAACAATAGCAGCACGGCCCGCCGGGGACCCACTGCCCCTTACCGCGACGAGCTGCAGGAGACCCTTGACGGACGAAGCGAGTCGCCACGGCGGGCAGACAGCCGTAGTGAAAGTGTCGCTCTCTTTAAGCAGCTCAACAGTGGTATATTCATATATACACGCATATCAAGAGAGCCCTCTCCATTCTAAGGTATATTTTATATGTAGGAGACGATGATAATTCGCTTGATCTGGTCAAAAGCGACTTGCATGAGTGGATGGATCCGAATTTACTAGACATACTCTCGCGTCCTAGCAGCAGAGCTCCCAGCACCGTATCCGATCCTTACCACACTCAACAGCAACAACAACAACAACAGCAAAGGTATACCATGTGATGGTTTTAAACAACATTTAGTCACTCATATGACGTATTGACGTATTCGCAGACGCGCACCCTCCCCGCCACTGCCTTCACCAGTCGTGATCGAACCACCGGCTGTGCTGGAAACACCTGCGTTGCGACCCAAAAAAGTGAATACGGATGCGATCACCACGGCAGCCCACGGCAAGGGTCGCTATGACCGCTCCATCCGTCGACGTTCCCATGCCTTGTTGAACGAATCCGCCGAAAAGACCCGACAGCTTTTGGACGCTGTCGAGCAATCGTTCTTAGCCGAAGAAGCCCAACCGCCTTCGCCGCCACCACAGCCGCGCCGACGCCCTCGCAAACACCCCGAAATGGAGGAGGCAGACGAGAAGGCGGGCCTTGCCAAAAAACCGAGCCGACTGGATGCGATCCTGGCCCTGCGCCGAGACAGCGATGCGTTGCTGGAGAGACGCCTTTCGTTGCTCAAGAAACGGGCCGATAGCTTGCTTGGCGACAGTAGCGGATCTGACGCCTCAGGATCAGCCACACCAGCAGGCCGCCGGCGTTGGAGCACCTATACCGGAGGTGAAGCCGACCTACTGCCTGCTTCTGCTTCTGCTGCTTCTGCTGCTTCTGCTGCTGCATCTCTTCATCACGCGACATTCTCCCCTCCCTCGTCTTCCCGGCGGGTCCGGACGATATCACTGCCAGGCACCGAAAGTGGCATGGCAGAGAGACTTCCTAGTACCGCTTCACTCTCTCCTTTGGATGCTGCTTTTGCTGACGACGAGCTACTTTCAGCAGAGGAAAGTTTACCTCGAGTTATCGATCGACTCTCCTTAGCGCCTTCTTCACCCCGGATCGCGGCGTCCCGTCGCTTGGAACCCCACTATGAAGATGACCCCATAGATATCACGCCTCGCATGGCGCCACTCCATACATCAAAACTGTACGCTCCGTCACGTCGTATTCACGATGAAGAAAAAGAATGGCGACCCCGGCCGGGTACCCTGCGCGTCCAGGAAACGTCACAACATGTGCTACCCGAAGGACGTGTAGTGGAAGACGAGCACGAAAGAACACCCAAGCTACTGCCCAAAAAGCATCAGTCCGGCTCCTCCAGTAACACCCAAAGACGGAGAGCCACACTGAGCACGACGGAAGACAAGACACTGATGTTGATCCCAAAGCGCTCGTACAAGGACGCCCCGCGAAAGACGCATGTGGATCAAGAGAAGCCACGTCTCCTAGCCAAACGCACGCTGCTTGCCAACCCATCCAAAGAAGCGATAGGCAGCAGTCCTGTGGACAGACACAGCCATCGACGAGGTCCCTCTGAGCAAGACGCTTCACCGACGCTGCTGCCGCGGCGAGCGCGGCGGTACACTCAAGGTACGACGACTTCCCTGCCCCAGCCTCCGCCTGCTGCTCCTTCGCAGCGGAGACGGGCAACTGTAACACAGCATTATGAAGGACGTGGCGAGGTAAGAATGGATAGGGTATCTATACAGAGTGAGGGCCAGGGTAGGTTTTTTGGATCTGTCAGCTGACTGAGAATGGGAAATGTGGATAGGACAAATCAGTGGCCGAGTCAGCCAAAGATATCCTCGCAAGCATTCGGGAAAGACGACGCAGAAGCACCGCCCTTGACTTTTGACGTCCCGCGCGCCATCAGACACACACACCACAAAAAAAAAAAACAAATCTCATTGGGAATTTCCCATGCACCCATTATACATACAGTATTCCTTTTTTTTTTTATCTCTTATCAACCCTCCTCCAGCCTTCCAGTATTCCCTCCCTCTTTTCACTTTGCCCTTGACCCACCCGTATGAGCTCTTCCTGCAGCGACAGTCACAGCCAGACTGCCTTCGACCTGTTTCCTCCTTTAGACAATGATAACCAAACAACGACGAGTCCCCCACCTTCTGACCCGCAGGCCCAACCCCAAGCCCAGGCCCAGTCGAGCCCTTCACAATCATCTCCTTTGAATTGCAATGCCGCCGTCTTCAACATTTCATGGGGAGGCAGTGAAGACAAACCACCCGCCGAGCTGTGCAGCCCCGACCAAGAGGTGCCGGCTCTGAGCCGCCGTCCGCCTCCCAAGCCCCGTGGTATTCGACGCTTGCCCGAGCCTGAACCGGCGGAGGACGGCTCCATCGACGAAAATACCCTCAAGCGACGCAAGGTGAGCAAGAAGAAAGCCATTGTTGCTTTTGATTGACTGGGGTCACTGATGCTGTATCGTATACGTATATAGAATACATACGCAGCGCGACGGTCTCGGATGAAAAAGTTCTTGAAAATCGAGACGCTTGAAAACAGAGTGAACCAGCTTCAAACTGAAAATGCCAAACTTGTTTTGCAAAACGCCCTGCTCGAATCTGAAAAGCGAAGCTGGCTTGTCCAAGAAGCTGAATTCAAGAAGCGCATTAAGCATCTCGAAGACGTACTGGCGCAGCATCATCCTTGAAAAGAGAAAGAAAAGAATGTGTCTCTTTTTCTTCGTTTAAATATTCACAACCTCCCAAAATCATGTGTATATAGATACCTCCCCTCTCTACTCCCTTACAGTATTTGTTTTCGTCTGTGCATATACAAGCATCTTGTTCTTTCTTTCTTTCTCGGTTGCTCTTCTTCTCTTTTCTCTTTCTTTTATATCTGTCCATTTATTTTGATTCAAGCTTCGTTCATTAATCGAAGCGTCTTTTGGACCTCCATACGGCGCTCGTCTAACAAGTTCTCCAGCTCGCGTTTCTTGCTCCGCACATCGTCCACAATGCGATTCAGGCGTCGCACAGCATCCCTTGCCGCCTCGATATCGCGCTCCTGCTTGCGCACCTTATCTTCGACATCGGCCTGATCTGTCAGCTGCTGCAATTTATAGTCGTACAGCGCCTGGAACTGGTCTCGTAACGGCCGCGACGCAAACGAATCATAGTCTTCTTCGTCCTTGGCAGCCTCGGACCGGCGCTCGGCTTCCCGGACGCGCTCCTTCAGCTCAGCCAACTCGCGCTTCAGCATGTCTTCCTCGTCAAACTTGTCCCCCTTGACAGCCGAGCCTATATTAAGTAGAAATGAGCAAGTGCCAATACAATTTGAGAGGCAGCGTGAGCCCAGCGTGCCTAGAACAGGATCGCCACCCGTTCCCGGGTAGGGGGAGGGACTTACCTTTGGAAGAGAGCGACGTGCTGGCCGCGCCCAGGCGGTTGACGTAGCTGTCGGCCAACTTGGCGCTCTTGGACATGGACGTCGTGTTTCCCTTGCGGGCACCGCTACCGGAGCCAGGCCGTTCGCCCAAGTCAGCCGAGTACTCGCCTGCAAAGGCCTCCTTCAGATCGGGGGGCAGCGATTTCGGAATAGGTGCTCCCTTGGTGCGTTGGTTGAGAATGTGGTAGAAGGTGATGCACTGGTCCTGGGTAATGCCTTGCATGTGGTTGACATTCACGAGGTTCCTGCAAGACGAGGATACACGTTTAATATCAAATCAAAACAAGAAAAAGAGTGTATCATGAATTTACCAAGCGTTCGAGAGATCGGTGCGAGGCAGACCGAGGGTAGCATAAAAGTCCTCCATCTCGCCAACTGGAGATGCCAACGTGAGTAGATCGATTCAGCAGAGATAGAGATAGCAAGGAAAGGCGCTTACATTTGACTTTGCCGGTGTCGTTCGCATACTTTGCAAAGATGTTTTGGTAGGCGGTCATGTCTTCTGAGGTCATATCCCAGCTGAACTCGACCTGGGGAGCAGCAGGCACAGCCGTGTAGCCGGTGTAGGCGGGCTGCATGGCCTGGCCGGTGGGCAGGGGCTGTTGGTATTGCATGGAGAACCCGGCCTGCTGGGGGTACATGCCGGTCTGTTGCGGTTGCATAGGTGAATGGTAACCGGTCTGCTGAGGGTAGATGCCCGTCGGTTGCGGCTGCTGGTACCCCGTAGGCTGCGGCTGTTGGTAGCCTGTCGGCTGCGGCTGCTGGTAGCCGGTCTGCTGTGGGTAGACACCGGCGTTGGCGACCAGATGTCCTTTATTGGCGGGTATCAAGGTGGGTGGCAGCGTCGTCGGGGGTTCGACACCGTTAATACAGTCGAAAGTCAGGTGCATCGCAACGCAGAACTCTTCAAAGTCGAGGCTGCCATCTTTGTCTATATCTGCTAAGTCCCTATCCAGCAATGTTACATGGTGTCTTTGAACCGAAAACCGAGACCCGTACCAGATGCGTTCGAGGCGGTGTGGAGGTAAATTGGAGCTCAAGAGAACATCTCTGGCGACGTTGGCTGGCGTGGTCCGTGTCAGTACGTCTAGGAATGCCAATGCCCATAGCCTATCAGATAAACGAGAGTCCTACCTGACATGTAGCCATTGACTTGGCCTCGTGCTTGAAAGATTTCTGCATATTTTGCGCGTTCTGCTTGAGTGATGCCGCTCATCTCGAGAAGGTTGTATGGGTAATAAACGAGTTGGAATTCAACAGCTGCTCAGATTGCCAATTCGGGATTCCCCATCTATTCAAAGTCCGCACCTGCCAATATTCCAAATCTGCCCACTCTGCCTGTGTTCTCTCTCTTTTTCCAACCATGGTAAGCTATACCCATCCATCGTCATGCACCCATCCATTGGACTATCTGCCCATCCATCCATCCATCCATTCATATATATGTGTATATATACGAGACAAGATGGATGGATGAATGAATGAGTAAATGCATGGGTGCATGTCAAGGTATCCATGACTACAGTATATTGATGTACATTTGCTTCCTTTTAGGGCCGCGTTAGGTAGAGACGAACACACCAGAATGATGCGACAATGATACTAATGCCAACAACAGAACCAAGACCGTCAAGAAGGCTTCCCGTGTCCTTATCGAGAAGTACTACCCCCGTCTCACTCTGGACTTCCAGACCAACAAGCGCATTGTCGATGAGGTCGCCATTCTCCAGTCCAAGCGCCTTCGCAACAAGATCGCTGGTTTCACCACTCACTTGATGAAGCGCATTTCGCGCGGCCCCGTCCGTGGTATCTCCTTCAAGCTTCAGGAGGAGGAGCGTGAGCGCCGTGACAACTTTGTGCCCGAGTTCTCTGCTCTGGACACCTCGGCTATTGAGATCGACCCCGACACCCAGGTACCAGCTCAACTGCATGTCCATATGAACCTATACTTATCGTCTGTCTATTATTATCACTATTCCTATTATTATCATAATAACAGGATCTGCTCAAGTCGCTCAACTTCGAGAACCTCCCCGGTGTTCAGGTCACCCAGCCCGTTGCTGCCCAGCCCCAGGAGTTCCGCCGTGGTCCCCGCCGTGACAACCGTCGTCAGCCCACTGCTTAAATTGAATAATAAAACCATTCCTTGTGTGTTTTGTTGTTCTTTTAAAAACATAACATTTTATAATTGCACTGTTACACCTTTCGATCGCAGATCTGTCTTGGCTTGTTGAATTTCCTATCATACAGCGACAATGTGAACATCTGTTACGGAGATAGTCTAGGTTAGATATGCTGTAGAATGGCTTACCAGCATCAGCTCTGTGTATGCATCGGGGCAATCGCTAAAGGTCATGACGTGCCAACCCAAGTAGGCCAGACTGTATGCGCCAAAGGTAACAAGCGCCCACCAAGGGAACTAGAGACGCGTATTAGCAGAGAAAGAGAGGAAGACGAGATGAAAGATTAGAACACGTACCACTGGTATAATCTTGTCTTGAATAACTTCAGGAAGAGGAATGAGACCCAAAAAGAGGATGATATAGATGACGACGGCAATGCCTCCGTTTGTGAATGCTTCTTTGGCTCTGGTCATTTCAATAGATAGAGAAAAGTACGGGAGAAGGAGGAGAAGGAGAGGAGAGGAAAGTGGTGAAGCTGATAGGATGGGACTAGCTGAGAATGCGATGCGATAGAAACGAAGCAAACGAGCCGTTCCTGCAATTTCTCCAAGTGACTGTCTCTCTCATTGAAAATTGCCATTTTTTTTTCTGGCTCTCTTTTTTTTTTGACATTTCGACCCCCATTCACCACCACCAGCACCCGATGCCCAGCACAAAGCTCCCGGATAACGTCGAACTCTTACGCACCCGCGTCATTGTCGAACGCGATCGTGTTCACAGCGTAAGTCTCAGGCCCTTTTATAAAAGCACTCTAGACTCATTCATTCTGTAGGTGAGCGGAAGCGATTACCCTCACCAGTATCCCGGCATTAGCGGTGCTTGGGATCTCGAAGAATTTCGCAAGGTAGGCTCGTCCTCTGCCGTATGCTGGGTAGTGTGTGTCTGAACAATATTCGTACTTAGAACTTGAAAGTGAGCGTACACCACCTTTCGCAACACAGCATCGAGTTCGATCTTATTGGCGTCGACGCTTCGATCGCGAATGCTTTCCGACGTATATTGATTGCAGAGGTATGTGCTGCCGTAGGTCGGGAAATGCTTAGCTAAGTGTCCTGGCAACAGGTTGCTACGATGGCTATTGAGACCGTCTATGTCGTCAACAACACATCGATTATTCAAGACGAGGTGCTCTCCCATCGTCTGGGTCTTATTCCTATCAAAGCAGACCCTCTCATGTTCGCATACATGCAACGTATGTACTGTATACTACTACGTTCTTCCCATCGATCTCATCCAATGTCTATGTCATATGTTCTATTATAGCCGAGGAGAACCCGACCGACCTTAACACAATTGTTTTCCGCCTGAAGGTCAAGTGCGAAGTCAATCCAGATGCCAGCCCAGACGAGACAGACCCAAAGAAGAAATACATTAACAGCCACGGTACGCTACTGAAATCTACATCCTGCTGCAGGCAGTCAGCTCATAGAACTGTTTCTAGTGTATTCCAGTCATCTGGTGTGGGAGCCCAAGGGCTCGCAGGCGGAACGCTTCAAGGATGCGCCTATCCGACCTGTGCATGATGATATATTGATTGCTAAGCTGCGACCAGGTCAAGAAATCGACGTGGAACTGCACTGCTGCAAGGGCATCGGCAAAGAGCACGCCAAGTGGTCTCCTGTATCCACCGCATCGTACCGTCTGCTGCCCGAAATCCGAATCCTCGAACCCATCACAGGTGACGCTGCTTACCGATTCCAAAAGTGCTTTTCGCCGGGTGTGATCAAAGTTGTCAAGGAGAACGGCGTTCCTACGGCCCAGGTCGACAAGGCACGGAACGACACGGTCAGCCGAGAAGTCTTGCGCCATAAAGAATTCGAGAACAAAGTTCAGTTGACGCGTGTGCGCGATCACTTTATCTGTAAGTTGTGCCTTGGAAAAAAAGAAGACGCCGAACTGCGATGACTGATGCAAAGACGCTTTTCATCCATAGTTAACATTGAATCCACTGGTATTATTCCTCCTGAGGATCTTTTTGTGCTGGCGATCAACGTCCTGGAAGAGAAAATCAAGCACAACCGTGCATCCTTAGAAAAACAACAATAAATTACCTGCATATCATTTTCATTATTATTAAGCACGATCCAGTCGCTACTCTCAAAAGACGAACACTCGGGTAATGATGGCGCTACATTCCTACTATTTATTTATATTTATGGGTAACTTTATTGCATACATGAAGATCAATTGCGCACTATAACAGTAAGAAGAAAGACTTGATGAGTTCAGCTTTTCATGTGTGGGTGTATGGAAAGGACCTCCCAAGAGATAAAATAATGTATCATTTAGAATGAAGGAACTTTATGCATTTGTTGCGAGGTGGCACAGGCAGCCAAGCCACGCATCCACGGCTGAATTTTAGAAATAGACAGATGGAATTTTTGGTTCAGCTTGTCGTCGACTTATAGATCTTTTTGGCGTCTTCCCAATGGCAAAGCAGAAGGCACGCACTCCAAAGCAGAGCAAAGACGCTCACAAGCCAGCCGAGGCCCCTGCGTCTGCTAAGCCGGCAAAGGCTGCCAAGCCTGCAAAGCGATCGGTCTCTTTCAAGGAGCCCCTTACCACCACCGAAAAGGCAAAGGCAAAGCAGTCGGCTCAACCCCCGAAACCATCCCGGAAACGATCTGCCCGGGAAGAGGACAGCGACGACGAAAAGGAAGACTTTGGTAATGTTGCCCTTGACATGAACTCGGATGAAGAGGAAGAAGACCGCCTTCAGAACGGTGCCACGGCCGATTCGGAAAGCGACGAGGAAGACGATCTCGATTTCGAGGCAGACATCAACATGGAGTCGTCAGACGAAGAGGAGCTTGGCGAGGAGGATGAGGATGAGGAAGAGATTATCGATGATGACGAGGAAGGCGAGGCGGATATCGTGGATGACGACGAAAGTGGCCTCGAAGACGAAGAGGACAGCGACGAAGAGGACAAAATGGATATGGATCATACGCCCGATAGCAGAAAGCGCCAGTCCCTGCCTCTGCTGCCTGAGATTGAGGCCAACTATGACAGTGATTCCTCCACGGAAGAGGTAAGCAGGCGATGCCAGGACCGCGAGAGTGGGTGATTGACAGACAGATCGAAAACTCTTAGACCGAAAATACCATTGGCAACGTTCCCCTGGAGTGGTACAAGGATCTTCCGCATATTGGCTACGACATTGACGGCAAGCGCATTCTGAAGCCAGCCACGGGCGATGAGCTCGACAAGTTCCTCTCTACGATGGACGACCCCGACTCCTGGAAAACAGTGCGCAGCGATGTCGAGAACAAGGACATTGTTCTGAACGACGAGGAGATGGACATTATCCAACGCCTTCAGGCGGGTGAAATCACAGATGCGGGTTACAACCCGTACGAGCCCACCGTCGAGTTCTTCTCGAGCAAAACCGAGGTCATGCCTATCTCGGCTCGACCTGAACCCAAGCGTCGTTTCGTGCCCTCCAAATGGGAGGCCAAGAAGATCATGAAGATCGTGCGTGCCATCCGGGCGGGTCGTATTGTGCCGCGCAAGCCCAAGGACGAGAAGCCCCGCTTCTATAACCTGTGGGCCGACGACGACACGCCGCGCGAGGACCATGTCATGCACATCCCTGCACCTAAAATGACACTGCCCAAGCACCTCGAGAGTTACAACCCGCCGCCCGAGTACATTCCCGACGAGGCCGAAATCAAGCGCATCGAGGCACGCAACCAAGAGCGTGGTATCGAGACAAGCAAGTCCTACCGCCGTTACAAGAACCTGCGCAGCGTGCCTGCGTACGACCAGTTCATCCAGGAGCGATTCAAGCGCTGTCTCGACTTGTACCTCGCCCCGCGTGTGCGCAAAAACCGTCTCAATGTCGATCCCGAGTCGCTTATACCAAAGCTGCCCAGCCCCAAGGACCTGCAGCCCTTCCCCACCCACGAATCCATCTCCTATGTCGGTCATACCGGCCGCATCCGTTGCGTCTCGATCCACCCTGCTGGCTTCTATGCGCTCTCTGGCTCCGACGACGGTACCCTGCGGTTGTGGGAGGTGGCGACTGGCCGCTGTCTGTTCGTCTGGCGCTTTGAGGCGGTTGTCCAAGCCGTGGCATGGAACCCTAACCCGGATCTTTGGCTCTTTGGTGTTTCGCTGACGGGTGGCGAGGTCTTGATTATCTCGCCTCCCAAGTTCTGTACGGACGAGGTCGCCACGTACACAGACAACTATGTCAAGGATGGCTTCAGTGCACAGGGCGGTGAAGGTAGCAAGCACATGACGTGGGCCAAGGCCAAGGAGAGTGAGGAAAGCGAGTACGGTTACAAGCTGCGCCTTGAGCATACCCATACCGTCAAGCAGATCACCTGGCATCGCAAGGGCGATTACTTTGCCACCGTCGCTACCGAGGCTCGTGAGCGTGCCGTCCTCATTCATCAACTTACGAAGCACCAATCGCAGGCGCCCTTCCGCCGCGTCAAGGGCCTCGTGCAGAAGGTCGCCTTCCATCCCATCAAACCCATGTTCTTCGTCGTCACCCAACAGTATGTCCGCATTTTTGACCTCATGCAACAGCATCTGGTCAAGACCCTTCAGCCCAATGCACGCTGGTGCTCGAGCATCGACGTTCACCCTGGCGGTGACAATGTGCTTATCGGTACGTATGATAAGCGCGTGTCCTGGTTCGATCTGGACTTGGGCAAGGAAGCCTACAAGAATCTGCGCTTCCACAAAATGGCCGTTCGCCAAGTCGCGTATCACAAGCGCTATCCTCTCTTTGCATCTGCCTCCGATGATGGCACCATCCAAGTCTTCCATGGCATGGTATACAATGATTTGCTGCAAAACCCGCTTATTGTCCCTGTCAAGATTCTCAGAGGTCACACCACCAAGGATTCGCTGGGTGTCCTCGACATTCAATTCCATCCTACGCAGCCCTGGATCCTCTCCACGGGCGCAGACGGCACCATGCGACTCTGGACTTAGATATAGTTTTAATCGAAATGCATATTGTACTCTTTTTTTTTTTCTTTGTTTGCACGTTTCCCCCATTATTTTCTTTTTTCCAACTTCATTAAACACATGACTATAACTATTCAGAAAGAAAGAAATTGAAATAAGGCAACTTAGAACGCGTCGTTGTTGTAGGACTCTTCGTCGAGGAAGGAAGTCACCACCGTACGATCTGCAAATTTGCGTCCAGAAAGAGCACGCAGACCTTCCAAGGCCTGCTCTGGGGTTTCGAATCGAACAAAGATCTGTAATGGACAATGTGTCAGAGTCTTCTTCCAAAGATACATCATCTTTCTTCAATATTTACCTTGCCTAAGCCTGCGACGGACTGTCCAGACTTGGGTCGGGGAATCTTCATGTCAATAACCTGTCCAAATTTGGCACACTCTTCTGCAATATCCTCCCAAATATCTGGCAAAAAGCAAACAAGAGTCAGTGAAAACGTTCCGCTTCCATTTGAAATAGATGTTTTACCTTGATACTCCTCATCATCCTCGAGCTCCTCTGGTGTCACCATGTTCATTAGTTGCAGGACACGCGTAGCATCTTCTTCCTTGACAGGACCAATAGGCATCACATTCATTGGCATACCACCTTGAGGCACATCCATATGGCGTGCGCCCACGCTGGCGCGCTGTACCACCAGTTTGCGATCACCCAGTTCCATATTGTTCAAGCCCTGGCATGCAAGATCTGTCACGCTTGGATCAGCATACTCACAAAAGGCAAAACCCTGTTATGTAAAGCAGCCAGGTGAGCGCCATGTATAAACGTTTTTTTTCATCACGCAAATACCTTGGATTGTCCAGTGGAGGGATCTTTGACCAAATTGAACGCTCGGAGCTCGCCGAATGATTTAAGGAGTTCTACAACCTGATCCTCTGTCAAGTAAGAAGGCAACCCACCGACGAAAATCTTGTTTGGTGTATCAGGGACAGCATTTGCTGACATATCTATGTCCAGCCGGCCTAGTGAGTATATGTTTGCTTGTCCAGAGTGAAGGAGAAATTACCGTATTCATTGTAACCTGGGGGCTGGTAATCCTTGGGCCGGCGAATCCGGAGCTGATGGCCCTGGTAGTCGATACCATCAAATTGCATGGCGGCCGTAGCTTGATCCGCCGATTGGAACTAAGCAAGGTAAAGAAGTTCAAGGCGTCAGAAGCGCATCATACCCATCTACCAAAACATACTTCGACAAAAGCGTAGTTCTTTTCATGGTTAATCTGGACGGACACAACGGAGTCCTCAGTGGCGAGACCGGCTTGGCGCATGGTGTTATTGAAGAAATTGGACGCGCTGGTTTCATCGAGATCCAGAGGGATCTGGCCTACATAGAGACGACGCGCTTGACGGGCCAAGGTAGCATTCAAAGCAACCGGGCCAGCTGCGCCTTGGGTGACGCGCACGCGCGAGCCATCGGCCATGAAGGCGTGCTCACTCGGGGGTGCAAAGGACTGAGGGGTGCGGGTGCCGACGACCTGACCCGGCAAGGGGAAAAGACCGGTCATCTTGACCTGCTCGGCCGTCATGGACTCCATACCTTGGGGAGCCATGTCCCAGTTGTGCAGCTTTCGTGGGCGTTTATGCAGCGGTACGACGTCTTTATAGCGGTCGACACTGCGGCTTCTATGACGTCTTCTGTCAGGCGACGCACGGCGCGAAGAACGGCGGTAGTCTCTATCTCTGTCGTCGCGTCTGTGTCTTCGTTCGGACGAGCGCTCAGAACGTCGGTCAGAGCGTCTGTCGCTCGAACGATGACGCGACCGTCTGCTGTCACGCTCGCGATCCCGGTAACGATCGTCTCTGCTACGCCGACTGCTTCGATGGTAGCCATCGCCACCGCTGCGGTGGTAGCCCTCGTCTCTGTAATACGGATCCTCTGAATTGTAATAAGCATCTTCTCTACCGTAACCACCATCTCGATGACCTTTGCATAGACACATAGGCATCCGTGAGCAGAGCATGTCTCTCTTTTTCTTTCTCTAATTCTCTTTCTCTCTGTCTCTATTGAAACTTACCCTCGCGAGCGTAGGCCATCTCCGGGTGGCTACCACCACCCGTTTGGCCTAACTCCTGTCCAACCGAATTCAAAAAGGAATTCGCAAGATCTGCTGAACTGGGTGCTGCAATAGACCCTGATGAGTTTTCTGAATTACAGCTTTCGAATTAATGCTGCTAACCTTCTGGCTGATAGTTGTCATTCCAGGACATGGTAGGCAAACCTGTAGTGAAAATGAAAACAGGAAATGATGGCTGAAATGATTCGACTCACATAACACAAAGTCACGGCAATTCAAAATTTAAAAAAGAAAAAGTAGTGTCTGGCAAGTGTCATTTCATTCTATATCGAATGCCTCTTCGCTTACCGACGCTTTTTATGCGCTTTTTATATTCATGTGCATTCATTACGGATGATGATTTAATCTGGTACTTTGTATGTAAGCAGTGTATGTTTCAGTGTATGCAGCTAAAACGTAGTATGTGTGTATGATACAAGGATGGCACTAATAGTATTAAAGTTGTACCCACCGGCGATAACACGAGTTATCTGTCAAGTCTAGCTCCCGAATCAGATCAACGAAACATATAAGAATACATCGGACATACCAAAAGTTTCTTCAGAGTCACAATGACATTTCTTCTGTAACTCTCTGGCTTTGGGGCAGTGCATGAATGAATCATGCTGGTATCCAATATCGTCAAAAAAATGAACCGCGTCTTTGCCGAGTAGAATAGAGGCCGCAATCGAATGTACCTAAAAAATCAAACATGTATCAATATAATGACAGCATGGTTTTTATGGTGCTGTACATACGGGAGCGTCACCCCATCGCTCGTAGAAGAAGCCGCCAGCTTTGTCTAGGTACTCGAAAAATCGGAGGTAGCTCTCGCTGCGGAAGAAATTCAAATCGCCAATTTCAAAATTACTCCAGAAATGGCAGAGGTTGTAGCTGTGTCCATTGTTGTTGGATACAAAGTCCATCAAGTTGTTTTTTGGGATATATTGAGGGTACTCTTGCATAAATGATCGTACTGTCTTCCAGAGGGTGGGGATGGTAGACTCGTACTCTATTAATGCAATGGTCCAGCCTATGTATGAAATATCAAAGAAAACAAACAACATATTAGGACACGAAGGAGATCCCTCTTTGTTGCAATGGACTTGCCATATTTCTTGTTGTTCTGTTGCATAAACAGGAAAGGGTCATAGTCCAGGTCACAAAAGAACTCAACGCTGGGTTCAACGCGCCTAACGATGGTATATTAAGACATACACGTGGCTATGCATGCTGTTTCCGTGCTTACCAGTAATAGTCATATTCGTCCAGTAAAGGATGGCGAAAGAAGAAACCGCTATTAAAACTATTCTGCCACCATTGGTATCACGCTAGACGAGAGTTTTGCTACTAGGAGAAACGCGTTCTTTGACTTACCGACACATGTGGCGATAAGATAGACTGTCGCCATAGATAATGCCTTGGTCGCCCATCTCTTTCCTCAACTGATCGGCCTTGGGAATATCAATCCAGTCAGGATAACTCCAATGCTCTTTTGGAATAAGACCTTTGTTGTTGTGTTTCCGTATGTAAGATCCCATATTCTCTTTCTTTTGGTGTTCCTTGTATACCGTATTTTGTTTCTGATGTCGTCAGATTGGATGTGAGCTCGATAAACTCGTCGGTAAAGGGTTCATCGTTTAAGAAAACATAAGGATAGTTGAATTTTGAGTTGAAACGCGCCTCGAGCTGCCACATGGCTCTGCGTACACCGTCCAGCTCAGAGTTCCGTGTAAGGACAACAAACGCAGCTTTCGCGCGCGTCGTGTTCAACCATGCGGCTTCGGCGCGCGTGTCAGGCAGGTTGGGGTGGTTGATCATGGACGGATGGGACCAATCGCCACGATCGTAATTGTCGCTCACCTGAGTCAGGAGAGGCGACAAAAAGAGAAAAGATAGCACGCCGAAGCAGACGTAGAGTACTAGCACGGAGTGTCGCACGGAGGGTGAAAAGAGCAGCATAAGAAACGAGGATATAAGTTAAAGTAGACAGTATGTTATGTATGAAACATATATATCGTATGCAGGTATTCAATGTATGTATAAACCAAACGTGGTATATATTATCTGGCCAAGCACTCTGCTACTACCCAAGACTCCTTTTTTTTTTCTCGCTTCTTGGCGATCAATCATACCCCGCCTGCTTGTTATTTGCTGTCCTGGGCCACGTTGGCGTGGTGTAACGGACAATCTGCCAAATCTCCCGCGGCACTTTTTTCCCCAATGGCGGCAAACGTTCAATGGGCATGTAACAGAACTTCATTACCAAAGCGCCGCTTCAATTAAAAAGTGCCAACTCGTCATTTTTCTGTATCTGCGTATGAATTGCCAAGATAAGTACTCTGGCATAGACAAGACCCATGCGTGCACTATATACGTATACACGCACGCACAGGAGAAAATATACGGAAAAATCAAAGTGATGTTTATATTTACTTGGTGAAATGACCACATGACCAAAATGAAGGGTCCCATTATGAGTCCTCAAACCAAGATAGCCAAAACGAGACTTCGGGTTCGATTGTGAGCCAAGCCGAACCAAGGTTGGAGAAAGAGAAGATAAAACTAATACGACTCTATGCTGTTTGTGCCGTTCTTGTCCCAAGCTTTTCTTTTCTTTTTCTTTTTTTTTTTTCTCAGCACTAATTTTCCTTCGGATGCGTGCAGTATTTTTTTGTTCTCAACACAGAAAGGGAAATAATGGATGACGCCGTTCATGGTTTCAGCCGCCAACAGAAGCAGAGTAAACGCGTCTTGTCTTATCTCTAAAACACAGTGCACTGACCTCCTCAAAGTTATCTCTTGAGTGCACGCGTTTTTCCAGCGGCCAGGCAACTGACCCGGTCGCCTCCGAACAACCATGCCGCAAAGGGAAACTGTTATCTTCAAACTCGGAATCTGTCCATTACGTATGGGCCATTTTGAAAAGCTTAAAACAGCTCATTCTGTAAATCAAGCTGTGATCAATGCAAGCATAGCTGCGCTATAAACATCTCCTGCGTCTAGGGATCTATTATGCTTTTCCCGCACATTAAAGCCATGATACCAGTGATTACATTCAAACCGCCTAATCTGTTATCTGCGTCGCTTGCCTTACATGGTTTACTGTTGACAAAATGTATATAAAATCAATGACGAAGGTTGTACAATAAGGGAAACTTCCTGTCAAAACAGCTGGAAGAACGAAACTATTGTTGTGATGGATAACACAATCCCACTCGTAAATTTTGCATGCAAATCTCGTTCCTGAACGGATCCTAAGTCAGGGATTCTCCTGAGCACGACCTGGCAATTGTTGTCATCAGAATCATTGAAGGTTTCTCTAAAGTATTTCCTTCCGTGTCTTTAACGTCTCCGGCGTACTTACCGAAATTTGTTTAATCTGCAAGAGTAGTACTCAAAAGTTACTCATGCCCGGAGTGGCCCACTTTATTTATATAGTTTGTAGTGATGTGTATAATAACAAGCGATATGCCAAATTTGTTCGCTGTTTCATGAGAATGCGTTCGCAGTACTCGCAATGTGCATCTTCGAAGACCTCGAGGACGTCTGGTAGCTCTATCTTCTGTGTAGTGGAACAGCGAAGCGATTTCTGCTTGACAGGTTGCAAGAGGCTGACGCCATCCACGCTCACATGGTATTCCTACATACATATGTACATCAAGGAATACAGCATGAGTGCTTGCCTTCGAGGTGTCAGCCCCGGGACATAGGTGGGGTAGGAAGCCGTGATCAGTTTAATACTTATAAGGAAGCTAGAAAAGAAGCTTTCTGGATACATCACGTACTCCAGCGCATGTGAAGATCGTCGATTTCATGGTGTTGCAACTCTGTTTGCGAAATATTGCGTGGTAGGAGTCATTTTATTCATATGATTGGAAGACACAGAGTATACCTTCCTCCTTTGAAGTGAATAAAGGACATGTATTAAAAGTGAAGCTCGATGCAAAAAATCATGCAACTTTCTGTTGAAAGTAAAAATGACATTGTGAGGGGTGGTTGCACCGGACAGGCGCGGGAAAGGCAACTCCCTCTTTAAAGTTGGGTGGCAAGGCTGCGATTACTCAGACAATCTCTCTTGATCATGACACACACATCCCAGGTATCGGCGCCACTTTAACGTTTGTTCCGGAAAGAATAACAGGACAAATACGGATATGAGCCCGGATTATGAGCCTCACACGTTCGAAACCGTAATACCTCTTCTCCGCAATTGAATAGGGATCTCTTGTCCACTGCACACAGCTAATCATCTTGGCGAAAAGCACAAAAGAAAGGAGCTGCAACGAGAACTGAGCTTATGCGTTCGTCTTCAAAACGAGCGATCCTTATCAAAAGCATGTTTGTGCGACGCTGCTGGACCAGTCACATGCGACAATGAGCGTACGAGCGCTGCCATAAAGGGTCAGTATCGGTGACTCGAGCTGGACAGCGATCCGACGAAAACCTTCAGTGCAGGGCTGCGTTGAGAAGCATATAAAAAAAAGGCTCTTTCCGATTGTAAAGTAATTATTATATACGCGCACGCGTGTCTCTCTTTGCTTTCTTTTCTCTCTTTCTCTGGATATTTTCCTTCTTTTTATTTCTCTCCTTTCTGCAGATAAACCAATACAAGCCCAAAGATTTCTTCCACTGCTATCATATCTGCGAATTTTCGCCCCTCCCCCAACCCCCACCTTTTAGCTGCGATCGCTTTATATGTTTATCAACGTTAATCGTCATGACACCACCGCCACGACTCTCGTCTCCCAGCAAGATGAAACATACTGAACTAGCTGACCGTCTTCTTTCCGATACCCTCTTCCCTGATGGTAGCTCTACCACCAGTAACGATAGCAGCGAACCTGAAGGAAAGGACCCGCTTGCCAGTCGTGTATGGCGGCTTTACACAAAGGCCAAAGATAACCTACCCAACGGCGCGCGTATGGAGAATCTGACGTGGCGCATGATGGCTATGACATTGAAGAAAAAAGAAAGGGAGCAGTCTAAAAACACAGACAACTACAACGCTATGATAATCGACGACGAAGGAGGATCGCCTGCGGCGTCGGCTATCAGTATCGCGCACCCTAGCTCACCGCCCGAGGCAGACGATACCACGGCGTTCCTTTCTTCCTCGGCTCCTCCTTACATGGTTGACTTTTTCCAGCAAGAGAACAGTACAGCCAGCTTTCATAGTTCCATACCACCAGCCGCAGACCGCAACGTAATGGTGCTTGGTAGCACACGTGCTCTTTCCTCGACTAGTATAGAGAACCCGATGGTATGTACATGACTCTCATATTTCTCTTTCCCTGCCATACTGGTCTCTCGCGCAGATACTAACACCGTGTAAAGACTTCCTTGGGCACAGTTGTCGAAGAGGATCAAAATCGGGAGTTGAGTCAGTCTGTACCTGCTTTCAACCCGTTTATGCCGTATGCTCCACATCAACAGAACCGCACTATCCTTCCCTCTGCTTATAATCCTGCGGCATCTATCAGCAGCACTAGTAGCAGCAGTGGCGGAGGGGCCGGAAGCGGTAGTACGAACAGCCACCTTCTGCATCCACACCAATCTATGGTATCTTCACCACCATTTTATTTCAGTGAAATGGGAGCGACTCCGTCGTCGACCGCCTCGACTCCCCTAGCAGACATGTCCGTGCCACCGATGGTGAGTCACGCTGGTGGTCTTAGCTTTGAAGAGCTCCTTGCCATGTACGACCCACAGCAGCAGCAACAACAACAAAATAGTCATCCATTGCCGCCCACACCGCATCCAGCAGACTATGATCCTTTTGATCCTACGCGTCTTCTAAATATGCAGGGAATTACCCTTTCACCGCCACCATCGCAGCAGCAGCCATCACAGCATCCATCACCACAGGATGATATGGTAGCGGACAGTAGCGGAGGCGAAGATGCGCCGTCTCCGCAGCACTATCAGCAGCAGCCGTCGAAAAATCGTACCACGCCCAAGACCCAATGTACCAATTGTCAGACAACGACGACGCCCCTGTGGCGCCGGAACCCGCAAGGACAACCACTCTGCAATGCGTGCGGTTTGTTCCTCAAGCTGCACGGTGTTGTGCGCCCGCTGAGCCTCAAGACAGACGTCATCAAGAAGCGCAACAGAAACGGAAGCAGTGCCGCGGCCAACAGCACCGTTGACAAGCACAAGGCGCGGCAACGGACTGTCGCTGTCGCTGCAGCAGGAACGCGGAGAAGCAGCGATATTGTCGATGTCAAATACCGCAAACGGAAGATGTCGTCATCTACCTGGGCTTCCCACCATCTGCCAATCGAGGCAGCTGCTCCCTATCCACCACCTCCTCTTACGCCTGCGCCCTCTTCGTCTTATGCCTCTACTTCATCTGTCCTATCTCCTACAGGTCCCACATTTCAGCCACAGCATTCGCACCAACAGCAAGCACAACAAACACAGCAGACACAGCAAGCACGGCACTCACAGCATCCAGCTCTCCCTCCTGATGTTTATAGTGCTCTTGAGTCTATTGGCATACATCTCAACAGTCTTCCAGCCGAAATATTACCACTGATTGCTTCCGCAGCGAGTTACCATGCCATGGCCAAGCAGCGACAGTTACAGAGGCAGCAACAACAGCAACAACAGCAATCAGCGCATGGTATGAGCGAAAGCAGTAATGCACAAGCCTCATCTATCTGCTCTTCAACGGACTCTTATGCTGCCACCTCTTATCCTGACCAGCACTATCACTCGTGATATATATGTATATGTTCAATATTGTTTTTCGTCTTGTATCAAAGTACACCCCTCCCCTTCATACGCATGTTATTTCCTATTTCTTCTTACACTCACTAAGTTCTTCATCTTATTTTCTTTTTTCTAATACGCTACATCATTTTTAAGCAGGTGGGACTCTATGCAACAAAAATACAGCTTTTTACAATTCATCTACGATATGCAAAGTTTTGTGCTCCTTTTCCAATTCTTTCGCTTTGGCATATGGGAGTCCCTTTCGCAAGGCAGCCACTCTTCGGTCATATACTTCCCATTCTGGTACTTGGCGCCGAGCACGATCCAGCTTTGGCTCCTTGGTCATTGGGTTGTTGCACTACGTAGAGCAGTAGAGTCAGCTTGTGTCACGTCTTATGCCACCTTAGCACTATTTTTTTCTGTAAAACCTACAAGATCAATGGTCTTTGCGCGTTTTAAACTCTCATCGCTGCACCACGTCTCGCACCAGAGCCATTCTTGTGGCAGGGAATATATGGGCACGATATGCTGCATATTGTTTGGCAAATCCTGGTCGAGATTAGCCAATGAATGAGGGTCGGCGCTCAGCTGCTGATATTGCGCCCGCAGGCGGTCACCCGCAGCCAGCTGGCGAAAGCGAACCAGATCAATGACATAGAGCGCGCTATTCGAAATAAGTTAGATTAACGTGACACTATCAATCATCTCGCTGCGGTGTACCTAATGTGATAAGGTTTATCTCTCAGATGCTCCTTCCAATATCCCTGTGTCCAGAACCGGAATCCGTCCATTTCGGTGCGGTCCGTGCAGAAGGGCGTATAGCCATAGGGTGCCCCGTGCAGATCCATATCAACCAGCTCCTTGAGATCTGTGCGCACGATCTAGAAGAATATCAATAAAATATATATGTCGTTCGGGTCTTACTAAGCTTTGGAGATAACCAATAGGAGCCGATATGCTTACCTGGTCTGCATCCACGAATATCACCTTTTCCAAGTCTAATGGGAACAGGACATCGAGAAACAAAATCTTATAGCTATTAAAAATTGCGCGGTATATGAGATATCAAGCTTAACATGGCACTTGCCTTTGCCATTACACTGCTTACCCCCAGATAGTGCGCTGCTTTTCTTTTTGCGCACGCAGCCAGGAAGGCCATTTGTAGGTGACCATTTCATAATCGAAGCCAAGCTCCTGTGCAAGGCTCGGTACAAAGTCCTTGAACGTCGGTGACAAAAAGTTTTCAATGAACCAAAACTTCACAGTGTGATTAGTGTTCTCCATCACAGAAGCAATCATGATGGACATGAAGCGCTCATAGAGAAGACCAGACGCAACGGAGAAAACATTGATATCCGCTTGCTTCGCACCGGACGGCTTAACATCTTTTGATTTGCCGCCGAAAAGTCTATCAGTACATGGATTAGCATAATAATAAAAAAGGTTCGCTCCGCTCTTACTTGTGCGTCCAGGACGATAAGATGCCCTCGTCATCATCTTGCTGCATTTCAGCCAACACGTCCTCTTTCTCCATACCAGGCTTCTTGCGTACCTCCGGATAGAGGGTCAAGCCTTCGAATGAGGTGAGTGCCAGTACGTCGTCGTTGTTGCCTGTTCCCAGCGAGTCAATGGTATAGATATCTCTCGAGCGTCCCTCTCGCAGTGTGAGCTCCCATAAGCCAGGAAGTGACTTGAGTTGGAAGTAGCCCAGATTCGCCATGACGATGGTATCCGTCGTGTTGCTGAGGACAAATTGCAGGCCGCGAGGGGGAGACTGGGTCACGGAATCCAAACAGTGGCCTTCAATAAGAATGCGCTCGAGTTCATACACGGCCGATACATGGCCATCTTTGAGGACAATGTTATCAAGGTCAACGTCGTTGGCTTCCTTCACAGTGACATGCCACGACTTGATAGTATCGACCCCCAAGGTGTAAAGCGCATCGATTGGTAAATCCGAGAAATACGCCGTCGGTGTCTGGGCTGTTCCGTCCGTGGGATCATAATGAGGCTCGGCGTCAAAGACATAGCGAAAGAAGCGCTTGAGAGGAATTTCGTCGAGATGGCTCACAGGATTGAGGTGGATACAGATGTAGACGCCCTTTAAACTCGACAATGTCTCCAAAATGGCTGACCACTTTTGTGCAGTTTCACTGACAGGATCAAGGAAGACCCCAATTTCGACGTAAGCTTTTTCTTTGTCACCGAGCTGAATATCGAGCTGAGAATCTTTGTAAGGGCGTTCGCGTCGAGTGACTTGTTGTTCGAGCATTTTCTTTGCGCGTGGGATGTTGACCTCTTCATCGCCAAACGGAGTGTTTATCATCGCAGTCACCTGCATTATCTTATCCGCCGTTATATTCTCTACGTTGGCTGTCGTCAGCGCTTCACGCACAGGGTGGATACGCTTGTCGGTCTCGTATTGGGCGAGGTTGCTAAAATCGTGCACGGAAAACGCGACTTCAGAGGCTAGCGGACCAATAACCTTAAGTGTGTTTCAGTAAATGGTCACTTGCTTTTCAACTCGTTGACTTACCCTGCCATTGAAAATAATTCCCTGGAAGTCCCGCTCAAGACCCGCAGATTCCAGTGCGCTTATGAACTGCTCCTGAGAAGATGTGTCCGTATCTGCAGGTTTGCCGATTTCGATTTGCGTATCGTCACCACTCACTACCTTGGCTGCAAGCAACTTGTCTACCATATTCAGTACGTCCTCTGTCTTTGGACTCTTCTCCAAAAGGCTGTTGATAGCAGGTGATGCCACGGAATTGCTTCCCAAATTTTCTGGACTATGAATGATGGCAATGCGGGCTTCACTAGCCGTTTCCTGTATGATGTGTCAGCTATGGAAAAGGAAAGTGTGAATGAAGCTACTGACTGAGAACAGAAGAGCATTTCTAGCGAGCTCAAGGCCATGCACCGTGTTAACATCGGCAATAATCCACACATTATACGTGAACTCGGCAGAGTCTATACACAGGTAAGTGTCTGAATCGTGCTCCATTTAAGTGACATATACGTACTGGACAAGTATCGAATGCTCTCAAGCGCTTCATACGAGATATCCTGGGAACGAATCATTCTCAGAGGCGACTGATCGGATTCAATGATGTAAGGGTTGCGTGACTTGGCCACATAGGAGGCGGACAGAAGTTCGGTGTAGAGATCGGCATCGTGTTCTACTTCGTTGAAGTAGACCTAGAAGAAAGACACTTTCAGAGAAAGAGCTTCATAACTTCTTTGAGCTTACCTTGCGCTGGATCAATTGTGTTTGCTCTTGAAGTACCATCATTATGGACCGTGTCCACGTCTGTGCCACATCCAGCAGTCAGTACATGTTTATAAAGAACTGAGCTTATATTTACCGCGTCGTCTTCGATTTCCACCAGCTTTCCGTTCATAAACATAGTGGGAGCTGTAATTCCGAATTGGCTGACGAACGACAAAAGACTCGTGATATAGTCTGCCCCTGTATCCAACAAATCCTGCACTGATTTGGACTTGATGTCTTTGTCTTGACGAGGGCTCTTCAGCTCCTGTGCGACAGCCTTGAACGAATGCTCAATGCTACCCAGGGTGACGTGCTCGTGCTTTGCAGCGACGGTAACTTCCAAGACCTATAGAAGCATTAGATACCTGGAGTGTCTCCTCATACGACCTCTTACCTTATTCAAGAATGTCATGCCATCCGCCTTTCCACCATTCTCCAGAAGATGATGAAGGGCAAGGGCCATGGCTTTGGACTCGGTGCTGGAGGAAATCAAGGGGAGGATACCAAAGCGAATCGGTGTGTTATGCTTAATCATGGCCTGGGTTTGCGTGGCGACACGCTCCAAGCCTTTTAAGGATGTCAAGTCTTCGACCATAACCAGGGAGTAAATATTGCGACGAATTGCTCGCAATTGGCCTGGGTACACCGGCTTCAAGATCTGACGTTGCCCTTGAGTCACATGAGACCAACGGGTTTGCGAAGCTTACCTCAAAAATATTGGATGACCAGCCTTTATATCGCTTATCCTTTTCTAGATCATTCCACCACTCGACGAGTTCGCTTCGTACATCGTAGATATCTTTTACAGACTCGTCGGCGTTGTCATCAACCAGGGCGGGATGGGTCATCACATCAATAGCCTGACGAGAGTTCAGACCTAGTCTCTCATAGCCAGCGATCCTATCAGCTTCTCGGCGCAGGATACGCACCAGTCTAAACAAGCATCAGTGACGCTACACATGAAGCGTATATGAGTGAACGTACGAAAAAGCGTCGACTTCAGAAGAGTCAAGAGGCAGGCCATTGATCCACATGGCATTTTCGCCTTGCGCGATGATGCTGTTAAATGAGCTCTGATCACTCTCGTCCAGGTGCAGCTCGCTCACTCGGTGAGCATACTTTGGAAAGTCTTGAGATATTTGTGTCAGGGTGTCAAGCGGTTTCTTTGAATTGCGGATAAATTTAGCGGTTTTTACACCAAGGTCTATACGATATTTTAGCTGAGCTACTAGTGGGCGACCAAACGACTCACCTTTGATCTCCTTGCTAGCCAGCGGCTCAATCGTAGCGGGAGCACCTGCATCGAAAAGTGTCTGACTGATCTTCTTTCCAAGACCCGCTAGCTTAGACTTGACAGTCGAATCCTGCTCTTGTTGCTCTGCTCATTAAGGTTAGAAGACAGCGTTGGCTGGCGTAAGGTTCCTGTACCTTCTTTCTCCCGGTCGTCAATAACTAGGTAATCCGTGTTCTTCAGAGCAAGCTCAATGCCATAGCCAGCCAGTGTTAGAGGCGGAGATGGGTCGGCTGACTTGGAAGGAGCATAGCGGATTATATAGGCAAGCTGACCGTCGAGAGCTTGAGCTGATAAGTAACGATGGAAGCGAAGAAAGTCGGGATGGGAGAAGTTTGGCGTGTACAGAATAGCGGTGGGTGCATTAGCACGCGTGCTCAGGACCCGATCAAATGGTAAATGCTCGAGGGGAGTCGTGGTAACAATAGTATCGATGTCGCAGGTGGAGCCCGCGCCAGTCTCGACCCAGACCTCACAAGGCTTCTGCTCTTCTTTATGGTTATAACTTTGAAAATACTGCAAGTGAGCTTCGACACGGGGGGCTGCAGCATGAATGCTGAGTGCCAGTTTAGCTGTCTCGAGCTCGCGCTCTGGGAGTGCGAGAGTGTCTAGCGCAGTTTGGTAGAGTGCCTGAGGAGTGGACGTCGGCCTAAGCGCGGCAAGCCGGCCCACAATATCAAAGTACCGCGTGTCATTCCTGTCTGCTATGGTTTCTCTGGATGCCTCGAGCGTGAGATGGTGGATCAGAGATGGACAACCAATGCTTACGCGATTTCAACCAGCAAGTCTGGAGTGGACCAAGGCGCAACGAGAGTGACATCCACAGGCGTAGATGCTGCAGACACCGCTAAAAGAGGCTTGCCGAGATACTGCAAGCTCACAGCAAGCCCCAAGAAGATGCTTGCAAAGGTGCGAGTCATACCGATTTCCAAAGCAGTGCCGCTCCTTTTTTATCTGAGAGACGTGGCAAACGCGAGCTTCCCGCGGGAATCTAATTGGCATGAATACACAAATCATTATTTTACCAGAAAGGACGAAATGCCGCGGACACAATCACCTCATCCTAATCTGGATCTCTTCACCCTCCTTTTCGGCAAGCAAATTGCTCGACCTGGCCGTGCAGCGCAGCTGGCCTTGTCATAGTCACCACTTTGTGGCCAACAACATCTTGAAAGGTCAAGCAACTTGCTGTTCCTTGGAGAAGATATGACGCCGGACAACCGACTATCTACGACCTCGTGTATTCCCCTGATACTGGCATGCGCAGACCGTTGGCAATTGAAAAGAAAAGTCTACCGCTCGTGATCCACTGATGTACACGAAATATCCTGATACTCCAGAGCCTGATACAGTGGACATGCAATCAAACATGGCACCAGCATTGCAAGAAAGTAAGCGGTGATATAACCGCGAGTCAACATCGTCTAAACTCGTTGTTGTTGTTGTTGCTGGTTTGTCTATTTCCCTTCGACTGCGACCTTTTTCTTTGACGAATTCTGTCCTTCTGATTTCTGTCTCCACTTCCGGACACCTTTTATATCACTTCTTTGACTTTCACTTTTTATATATTTTTACAAGCTCACATATAGAGCTTAGTTTTACCTTTCCCTTATTTGAAAAGTTCTTTTAAAAACTTTGCTGGTGCTCTTTGCGAGCGATATAAAATATGTCTTATCCTCATACAGCTTCTATTATCCCAACTGGTTAATAACCACACACACTACACGAACCTACCAAGTGCCTTGCAGGTCACATAGACCGACCCAAACTCACACCATGTTGGGATCCTGCGACCGTGTTGGTATCTTTGCGGCTTAATAGGTTCCTTTTGATTCTGTTTGGATTCTGCGGCCTTGATGCTTGCCACACACAAATGTCTGACTCTTCGTTCTTTTGTGAACTTTCTCCCCTACCGGACACCTTTATATGACAGCGACCTCCACTTTCTCTTGCATGAAGAAACGCTGAAAAATAAAAAAATAAAAATGAGCTGCCGTACCGTCAGATATTCTTTCACAAGAAGCCATATTGTAGACTGGATGCTTTTACGACTTTTTTCAGATGCCCAGATTCGACAATCCACTATTTAGCATTCTCCTCAGAAGCGTAAGCTACTTTTGGAAAGAAGAAGACGGATGCTTTTCATTGTATTTTGCAGGTGCGCCGGTACGGTGTGGACACTCTTTTTCAAAAAGTTGGCAGTGATATACAGCAGTATTCTATAAAAATGGGTAGGGCAAAGCCACGAATCAGAAACGAGATTGAATTTAGGAGGGTGCAATTGCCAATTGAGTGTGAATGTGTGAATGTGTGTGCGTGTGTGAGAGATTGTGAGATTATTATTCGGAGGCAGAGCAGACAGAACCCAGTTTGCCTCGTCTTGTGTCAACCCGACCAGAAGCTCTAGACAACTTTGGTACCTACTTCTGTCTTCAATACGACAACAATCTCTTTAGCCTCCACTCATTTCTTTTCATTTGAATGCAGTTCGTCTCAGCCAACGTTCATAAGAATCTTTGAAAGGTGCTTTTTTTTTTTTTTTTTTTTCAGTGCAAATGCAAAGCGCTTGTGTTCGATTGACACTGGTTCTTTTCTTACCCCTAGAATTCCTAAAACGTGGCATCAGTCGACATGGACCCAAAGTTCTTTTCGGCAGCTCAACAGAATATGACCCCACAGCAACAACATTCTGCTGCTGCCAATGCGCGGATGATGATGGCGTTCCAACAACAACAGCAGCAACAGCAGCAATCGCAACAACCCAACCAGGAACAATATGGCTCCATGGCAGGCGATGGGTCGATGCATTTCAGCGGCACTGCAAACATGGATGCTATGGCTTTCTCTCAAACGGACATGAACGCGTTTGACCAGACCACCATGGCCGGCATGAACCCATTCCTCAATCAGCAAAACATGATGGCCCAACTCTCTTCCATGAATCCGCTTGCACAGCAGAATGTCGTGCCTCAACAGCAACCCACTTCGCAGCAGCCACAAAACTTTGCCCAGCAACAGCAGCTCTTTGGGCAAGGTAGAAAAGCTATTCTATTGTATTTGTATACCTTTGTCGACGCGTCCTCACCTATATTCCGCCTCTTTCTATAGGCATGCCCAATCAATTCCAACAGCGTGGATTATACCAAAACAATGGCGATATGATGTCGCCTCAGGCCTTGATGTATCAGCAGCAGCAACAGCAACAGCAACAGCAACAACAGCAGCATATGGCTCTTAATAGGGGTAAGTCCTCACCTTGCAACTACTTCTGCGGACGCCTTGCTGAAAAAAACACAAAAAAACGCGTTAGTCAAGCAACAATCGCCCAGCCAGTCGCCTGCCCTCGGGAATGCCCATTATCAAAATCAAACCGCGTCGTCTGTAATGGCAGGTAGCCCCAACGCTGGTCGTATGCCCTCGTCAGAATATCCAGGTACGTGTTCTTCCGCTAATATTTTGCTCTTACTCTTACTTAAATCATATTTATCTTCTCACGCGTCGATCGATTTAGTATCTTCACCTGTATCTTCGCAGGCTATGTTTTCGCAAGCATCTCAGATGGTACGTTCAAAAGAGTGAGCCTTATACTGTGTCATGAGTTTAATTTGAGGGTATAGAACCGTGTTATACCATCCCAATCTGTCGGTCGATACATGCCTCACGCCAATTCTCCTATGATGCAGAACAATGCAAGTGCATCTCCATCCAACAGACAACTACCCTCGCACCAGGCCTCGCCTCAGGTATATATATATATATATATATATATATATCATGCAATAGATCTTTCTCACAACACATCGTACATTAGATTAGCAATAATTTTGCGCAACCTTCACCGGCTCAGAACTCGCCAGTCGCGCCTTCAGCCGTACCTCAGCGTTCTGCTACACCGGGCAGCACCACATCGACCCCGATGCAGCAGCATCAACAATTGGAATCGAAACCAGAGGAACAGTTACCTAGTGAAACGAAAAAGCAGGAGACCCCGCAAAAATCGCCTACACCCAAGGCAAACAACCATATCGAAAAGGGTGCCGAATCAATATCGCAGCGTGGTACGCCTGAACACCCCGACAAGGAAAACGTGAACTTGGTGACCTATATGCCAAAGACACGAAACGTCGAAACCTACGGTGGCGTTGATCTCAAGTACTTTGATAAGTTCGATATCAAGCCTCTGATACCGCACTCCTCTGAACTTGGTAAGTATTATTTTGGGTAATGGAGATGTCGCAGGCTAATCAAATCGCAGGCAATGTGGATATACATGCCCTGATCATGTCCCTAAAATCTGGTCTCAAAATGGAAGTCACCAACGCCCTGAACATCATGAGCGTCGTGACAGCACAGCAGATGATGCCACTGACATTGTCATTTTGCGAAGACCTTGTCGATGTTCTACTCGACTATCTGGAGGCGGATATTCTGCGGACAAGCACAGGCTATGACGACCACGAAGAGGCACCGTCATCACGGAAAAAGAGATCAGCACGACACACCGAGGACGATTACACCTATTCGGAGCTGTTTGATATGTCTCTCGACGAAATGAAAAGTCTGATCCCGACGCTTGAAGATACAACTTCAGACCTGTGGCTCTCGCTCCGAGAGCGGTCGCTCTGCATCTTCAACATTCTACGCAACCTCTCCTTCATGCCGGACAATATGGAGTACCTCGCGAAACATGGTCGATTTGTCGACATTATGGCCCGAATCGTCGTCACCCTCAACGAGAATTCCGACGTCTTCGAAAATGACGCGTGGTTCGTCGGTGTGCGGCGAATGGATACGCTGGACTTTCGAAAATCGGTTCTGATAATCCTCAGCAATATCAGTATGCTGATGGTCCTCAGGCGGCGCTGGGCAGAAGCCTTTCTGGAGCTGATCCACGATTTTATCTCCCATGGACCTGATACCTACTATTCATTGTTAGCTACAGAGACGTGGGCTAAACTGGCCGTAAACTATGAAAATCGCAAGGTTTTCGCATCGCTCCCGAGCCGAAAGACTCTGCAAGACATTTGGATCGAGCTGGCAGCCATGATCCGGCGAGATTACTTTTCATCCGAGGGACGCGTTCTGTTCAATATCACGGCCAACCAGCTTGCCACCCTCGAATATGCCCTCATGGGACTCTACAACATTGTGTGTATCACTGTCACTGATCAGGAACCGCTACCGAACCGCAAGGTGATTGCCATGACAATCCTGAGACTGGCGGTAACCATGGCAGAGTCGGGTCTGCAGCATTTCTACATGGTGACACGACGCGGCATGGAATTGATCCGGGTCCTCGTGTGCGGCACCACACAGGATCGACAATCTTCACGAGCACCACACGAAGAACCTGATGACAATGAAGGACGCGACATCTCGCTTGTGGCAAGCCAAATCTTGGACGTAACGTCTGTACGAGACATGCTGATGCGCGCCATGTTGCGACCAACCATGGATGTCGACGTACTGCGGGATCTTTCAGATCTGGTGTCTTCCATAGACGGTGACGAATAGCTGTAGTTTCTTCAAGAATCCGATTGTACAGAGAACCCTCCCTCCCCTCATCCACATAAAAAATGATATTAAAACGGATGACCCAATCCTTTTCTCTTCCGTCCTTGTACATGGTATAGATTACTATATGCTTCTTATTTCTAAGTTGTTTAGGCACGCTGCTTGCGCTCTTTGTTTTGCTTGAAACACAAGAATTGGACAACGGTGCTCTTGCGGCTAAAAACAAGCAGATCTTTGACGTGATTAAGCTCGGCCTGGAGTTCGCCCGTATTCTGCTGCTGTGCATCGTAAGACTGCTCGATAGATTGGTAGATAAGTTGGAGGGTATCGGATGCAGCCGGTGTGACGAACTGCTGGAGTGTCTGATGCATAAATTCAATCTCGAGTGTAGCCTGCAACATGCCCCCCATGCCGAACCGTTCCACGTGGCGGAAACTTTCCAAGCAGTCGGTGGCCATATTCTCGAGTAACGCAGAAAGAGCACGGTGCGTCAGCTGCTTGGAGACATTGCTGACTTGTGAATGCACCATGACAAGCGTCATGAGCGCTTCATAGACGTAGGCATGGACCTCTATAGGTCCTGTCAGATACTGCTGAAACTGATTCTCGGGAACGTACCTGTCGGCTTGGGTATGCTATACCAATCCACACCGCTGAGCAGAATGCCTTGGCGGACAATGTCTCGGATTAGGGCCGACTTGCGTTTGATATAATCGTCAAACAAAATCTTGTCGAGCTGATCCACCACATCAATGAGAGTCTTGAGATCCTCTTCCATGTTGCACTTGTACGCTTTCTCAAACAGAACAATAAGTTTCTTGATAACAGTGGAGCGCATATGAGCCAGGTTGCCAACGGTCAACAGGATGCGCATGTCCTAGTGCGTAAAGAGTCAGATGGTTGCAAAAGACGTCAGTATGACTTCTTACCATGGAATGAACGTCGATTTTTTCGCGTTTCTTGGCCAATTGGATTTCCTCCTTCTCATTCAGGGGCGTATAATCCGAGAAGGCCAGACGCACTAATCCATCCAGAAAGGTATAGGTTGACTCGAGGAAAGCACCACGGATCTTTTCGACATATTCGGGGTGGATTTCGGCTCGTTCCTAGAAATGATACAAGTTAGCAGAGTAATATGAGAATGAAGGAAAGAATAGTACCTGTCTTCCTAGGTCGTCGGTCGTAGCGATCAGACTCGAGATTTTGTAAGCTGATCGGGCGCAGAATTTGTGGTAGTCATAGTAGCGCTTTAGTAAGCTGGTGCATTGAGGCAGGTCGGTATCTAGGATCCAATCTTCCAAAAGGTAGAAAATCTTGGCGTCACGCTCCCAGCAGCGGCAAATGACTTCGACAAACTTCCACCGTGCCTGCTCCATTAATTCGGTGAGACCTGAAAACGCTTCACCGGCCAAATGAATAGCGCTGATATCATTGACACAATGCGCTAGGTCGCCGATGATGCGGGTCAAATACTCGGCGACATGGATAGAGCATGCATTTTTCGGTAAGAATGAAGGCATGATGATCTTATCGGTACCGTCGGGGTTGCGCTGTGTCGCGAGGTTGCGTTTGGTAAGCGAAAAGTGATTCGCAATAAGAGCCGCGTAGAGGTCGACAATATTGCGTGTCATTTTTTGGCATTGCTCGACCTTGGTCAGGTCCACTCCGACATTCTGTCGACGACGACGACCACCGCTCTCGCCAGCCACTTTAAGTGCCTATCATATACTAAGAAAGAGATCGAGTCGTAGATTGTATGGGAGTACCTTGTTGGCAAATTTGCCCTCAATGAATGCTTTGGAAAGACGCCAGAAATCAGGAAGACATCGTAGCAAAAGAGTAGACAATGATTTGACGAGATCAGAAATAACACGCCATATCCGAGTATCTGGGTCACGCTCTAACATTCATCATGTGAGTTCGATCCTAGTACCAGCATTCCGTGTTTACCCATGTCAAAGCCTTTGGTTTGTATTTCTCCAATTGCCTTCTTGAGAGCCAAAGCGCGTGGAATATCGGCTTCTTCCGTCTCATTGGCTTTATCAAGACTCTTGATGCGTTCGGCGCTCGTTTCATATGTCTCTTTCAAGAGCCCAACAATCCAGCGATATTGACTATCGAGATAAAACCAGGCCGGGTCTTCCGTTGTGTCAAGGTCAAATAAGAAGCTAAATAGATAAATAATTTAGATTAAAAAAGGAACGATGTATGACTGTACGTACTTGATTGTCTTCTCTTGCTCTTCCATGCTACGCCAAGGGTCAGAGAGCATTTTGAGTAGGATATTACGAAGCTCGACGACAATCTTGTCCACCTCGGACCATACTTTGTCGAACACCTTGCGATGAAGCTCCGTGATATTCCCCTCTTCCTCTAAAGATGTCGGCACTCCGTCTTTATCAAGTTCATCTTCGTCTTCGGAGCCATCCTTCTTCAGATCATGATATACAAATTTGCCGCGCTTGTAGTCCCGGATGGCTGCTTCATACTTATGCTATTAAGTCGTTAGATAGCGCGTCGTGGTCGTGAACAACTATAAGAAGATCAATAAAATACCTGCTTAATTGATTCGAGGAGACTGCTCGGCAAGTTGAAAAAGAACTTGTAGCGCTGTAAGATACCAAGAGTGCTCCGGACCTTGTCTACTTTGACACGCCTCTCAACGATAGGACCATAGACCTGATCCGCGCGTGAATTTGCCTCTGTAAATATATCGCAGAAGAATAAATAAGAGTGTAAAGCAAACGGAATATCTTCGCCTTACCTTTCAAAGCAAATTCTAGATTACGTGTACCGTACTCTTCTTCTGCGTTGAGTTGCTTGGCTTTCATCTCGTCATAGACATGATCGACCGTCTTTTTGGCGCTTACGAATCGATCAAAGTTGGTGTGGACCAAAGATTTAAGAGCTTCTGCGCGTTGATGGACGTGAAGTCGAAGGCGTTCCTCGCCAGCGACAAGGTCGTTGTATGGTGTCGTCTTATGGACTTGCAGCAGAAAATGACGTGGTTGGAAGGACTTGTTGGTTATGACGAGGGACGATTCTGACGGGTAGGCGGGTGAGCTCAGAGGATCGCTTTTGCGCTTGAACTTACTCTCTTTAAGCTGCATGATATTTGTCGTGTTTCGGCGGGGATCACTGATTATGACAGATATTATTAAAGATGACAACATAGTAATGATAGTATGATATACTTTTCAAAGATGGAAGGGCGTAAGCCAAGAGGATCCGTGCTATCAAGGACTTGCAGGTCGTTTGCACTTTCTGATTCCTTTATCGAAGGCCGTTCTTTCCAGTCGCCTTTCTGTCGAGCGAATTGTTGTAGGGTTGACTCTGGGACTTGGTCGTCGGATGGGCCTGAGACTTCATCCATCCAAACCTCGGGCTCGAGAGACTCCAGATTGTAGAAGCGGAGAATGGCAGCATCTTCTGCATACTCGGGTACTTCAGTGCGATTGACCATCTCCAGAACTTAAACGCGGAAGACCTCCCCTCTCATTTTCAATTCGCGGTGTCTAAAAGTAGGCAAGAAGTGTATTGCTGTGCATTTTTCTTCCGCTTTTCCTTTCTCACCTCCATTGCATAATGTTCGCCTATTTGAAGCGACGCGAACGTGGCACATTGCGCCCTGTCGAATTCCAACGTGCGGAATCAACCAAAATGGCCTACAGCCTAGGTCTTAGTCTTGACAAAGAATTCGCCCATAACCATCGCGGTAGCACGTGCTTATGTAAATTTAAGCGAACTCTACTGAAATAGTATACATTATAGGCGGTGTCACTTCTCTCAAGCTGGAAAAGTTTGAACAAAGATAGTAGGTTTTATCAGGTCTTTCTTCTCTTTTTATGAGTGGGATTAAATGTATCGTAGTTTGCTATCGGCAGGGGCGGATGGACGGTGTCACATCTATGATCTGGCTGACGAAAAACCACGGAGGCAAATCGAACCAGTCGCAAGTATCTCAAGGTATATCATTTAACCTTCAGGATGCATCGGCTGAATCAAGATAAAACTGTATAGGGCAGACAAACATTTATTTTCCATATCCAGTGTTTCATGGTTTCCCTTTGATTCGGGCGCCTTTCTCACATCAAGCTACGATGGCACCATCCGAGTCTGGGATACCAATCTGATGCAGGTAAGGAAAATAGGGAAGAAGGGTTATAAAATGTTGTAGCTACTTATACCAAATATAGGCTGCTTTTGTGTTTGACATGGAGGCACGCGTATACTGCCAGGCCATCTCGCCGATCGCTACACACACGCTGGTTGCTAGTAAGTGCTGTAGCACAACAGACGCATGTCCATCAACCTGGTTTTTTTTTTTTTCTTCTATTTTTTTTAAAATTCCTCAAGGTGCTATCGCTGGTCCCCACGTCCGACTGTGTGATCTCAAAAGCTGCACAAACGTACACTCACTCGTGGGACACAAGGGGTCAGTCCTCTCTGTTTCATGGTCCCCGCGAGATGAACATACGCTTTATTCGGGAGGGTAAGTTCGTTCACGTACTTGCATATTACAACTGCTCATGTGTGCCGACTCAGGACGGACGGTACCTTGCGCGTATGGGACATTCGAAGGGCCAATGCTTGCTTGGCTTCGTTCGACCAGCACAACAATAAGGACAAACTTGCCGAAACCAACCGCGCACATGGCCGCGGTATCAATGGCTTGACGCCTTCAAGCGATGGGCGCTTTTTAATTTCCCTCGGAATGGACGAAAAGATTCGCTTGTGGGACACAACCACGTACACAAACATGCTCGTCAATTACGGCACCCTCTGGAGGAACAGATTCAAAGCATACATGGGTGCCACCACATCGGATAATAATGATGTCTGGCCGCCATTGCTCTATGTACCGAGCGACGATCGCGAAGTCCTTGTATACGATTTGATGAATGGCTCCCTGAAGCGACGGCTGCGTGGCGCTTATGGCCGAGTGACATGTGTTGAAAAGCGTACTGCCTTTCAGGAGCTATTTAGTGGGTCAACCGACTGTGAAATCCTGGCCTGGGCACCCGTTCCATCGCAACGAGGCCCAGCATTACTGCAGGAACAGGCAGATGAGGTATGTCCTCGTTTGCATACAGTAGCACAGAGGTACGCGACCGAACTAATAGAATTACCCGTTTTGTAGACTTTTATGGATACCTGGAGCAGCCCGGAAAGTAGCGAAGGCGAAGAATAATAAGGGGGTAAGGGCAGAGAGAGAGAGCGCGCGCGCCGTTGTAGAACAGGGCACAAATTAACAAGATGGCAAAATTGGCAGGTGTCACAAATGGGCCCTTTTTCTAGTTTCTATATAACAGTAGCGCCCCATGCCTACTTCTAACCCTTACCTCTTCTTCTGTTTACTTTTCTTTCTCTTCATCGACGGCCTAGCACGCCACCGTCCTTTCTTTCTATTCCTTTCCTTTTATTTTTAAAAACAAAACATGGGCTGTTGCTTCTCTGCTGACGCTGACAAGGTACGTAAAGTTATGTAGATATCTAGCGCGTATTAAATGCATAATTGGCTTTAGTCGATTGTTTACGAAGTCAAACTCGATGCGGACGGTATCGCGCATCGTGTACCTGAAGGCGAAGGCACCCACTACATTCACGTCTCGTCCGATGGTGCGGAGACACGTCTCGAGGCAAAGGTAAGAACGAGAGGTGGAATAACAATACTCTTCCTTACACGTTGTACTTATGTAGCCGGGCTTTAACCCTTCTGAGACGATGTCAGAGAAAGACGCCACCCTTGCACGGCCGGATCCCGTGCACGCCTACCCTGCGCAAGTAGCGCCTTCACTGTCACCACCGCCTGTGCGCCCAAAGAAGAAGCGCATTGAACCCATTGTGCTGGACTCGTCCTGGACAGAGAAGCCACCGGCAGTACCCATCATTCCCCTTACTCATCATCGTGCCGCACAGTATTAGTTGTACGCGGTGCTGAAGCCTGTTAATTAGTGTCTGGCTGGTCCAGGCTAATTGTTCAAAAGAAATGTATATGTATTCCTGTTGTACAAACCAAAAAATTATTCATTGTCAAAAAAAAAAAAAAAAACTGACCACGATTGTGGTTCTGCCATGTTTGTAAGCCCAAAGGGGTATCTTTTTTCATCCGTCTAATTCCATATTACTCTTCCTCCAACTCGACTTCTTCGACTTGGAAACTATGGGTCAAGCCCTCCGAGTCAGCCACGCCGCTCACCAGCTGATAGGTATCAAAAGGCTTTCGGGGATCTTGCTCGACGTGGACGTTCTCCGTTGTCTTCTCTGCTTTTTCTCTGTCGTCGTCGGTTCTTCGCTCCTCCTTGAGCACGCGTCGCTCCAAAAATTCACGGATAGCCGTAAAATATCCGGTCTGCATGCATGTGTCATTGTGCATGCCATTCGGCAGCGATACGAAATCCTTCTCGTCGCGAGTACCGCACAGCTCGCGCAGTTGTGTCATATGCTCAGACGGGATGAGCTCATCCTTGGCGCCCGATAGAAAGAGAACAGGTGTATTCGCGATACGCTGGATACTTGTCTCCGACGGCCAAATTTGGTGGCACAAGAAGGTGACATAGCGCAGCACGGGCATCACCGTAGGAATTAATTTGGGCTATTTTCACTTAAGACAGGTTCTCCTTCCCATACAGCCCTTTCTACTTACCAGACTCAAAAACGTGTTTTCCACAATCATGCCCGAGAATGCATCTTCATTGCGAGAGACAACATCAATTGCGACTGCGCCTCCGATGGACTGACCGTAAGCGATCAAGCGGGTATCCTTCAGCACGTGATGCTCGCGGACATAGTCCAAAAGCGTCTGCAACATGAGTGATTAGCTCCAAACCAAAACGTGCCCAATTCCGATATGCTTACCTGGGAGTCAATACGGATTCCTTTCTCGTTTGCCTTGCCTTCGCTCAGGCCGTATCTGGTGTTATTTTTTGTTAGGAGGGTCAGGAGCAAGCGAGCTGAGCAAGAAGACTTTACCCTCTGTAGGAGAGCATGACGACGTTGCATTTAAGGCGCTGATGTAACACTTTGGCGATAGGTAACCGGTGGCCCTGAAAACTTTGAGGTAAACAGGCTGCCAGCGATGTCGCACAGGGGAGCCCCTCTTATTCTTACCATGTTTCCGGCGTTTGCCTTTGGTCAGTAAACAAAAAGTTAATTTTGAACTCATCTCATCAGAAAGACCCGGTCCCAGCAGCAAGCATACATACATGGAAATACAAGATGGTGGGGGCCTGTCTGGCTTCGTCTTCATTCTCCAGAATCATGGTGTACGTGTGGAGTTTGACGTTGTCCTTAGTGATCAGAGTCTGCTCGACGAACTTCATGTCAAACTCGGACGGCTTAGCAACCTGTAGAGTTAGTAGACGCGTTGATAGCACATTATGTTTAGTATTTCAGAGAAAACAGGTCGAAAGAGCCAAGAGCTTGCCTCTGTACGCGATCCTTCCGGAAAAGCGCTCGGGTAGATGAGATCACATTGGTAGAGATACAACATGGTAGCACCTGCTAATCCAGCCAAGCCAGTAAAAGACAAGACATAGGACAGCCAAGCAGGAACACCATAACGCAGAGATTGGTCGTCACTCATGTCTGCAAAGACGCACAAGGAAAAAGGGAAAAGGAAAGCAAAAGGAAGGAAAAAAGATCTAGGTGTACGAGGGGCAAGGCGGGCTCCGAAAGTTGCAGGCAAGAGCACCCGCCCCCCGCTCTTCATGCTTTTTTTGTGTTACATCATATTTTCTTTGTAAGGCTTTGGACTAAAAGTACTTTCAGCGCCAAAAGCACCAAAGCCCCCGCAAGGTACCCGCTCCCTGTAAACGCTTTGTACGTCATGTAGCTACTTGACACCTTTTGCTCGATCGCTCCTGCCAGATTCGGTCCAAACATTGACGCCGTCGTGATCACTAGGAACAGGGAAAAACCTGCATCAAGTCTATCTAGCGACGTGACGGCCGCAGTAACAGCCGGAGCTAAGACGGAATAGTTAGGTAACGATACACAGAAAAAAAATATTCGACCTACTGAGAGTAATGAAACTGCCAGAGAAGAACCCAAAGACAGCCGCGGTTGCCACCAGAGTGGCAAAATCATTCGCAAACATCCAAATCAAAAAGCAGCTCATGCTCGTCAATATGCCGCAAAGAAAGACCGTATTTACGTGCCCGATTGTATCACCTAGAAAACTTTCAAAGTCCCAAGCTCTATCAATATCGTAAAGACTTTGAACGATACCAAACCCTCTTACCCTGCAAAAAGGCGACCGACTAAAGTCAAGCCCGAGATGATTGAAAGCAAAGCCGACCCGCGCGCCGAATCGATCCCGAGGTATGAGGCATAAGCTGATGCACACATGGTCCAGTATTAATTGCCATTCTGCCAAATGATACATACATAGATAGTTTATGTCCACACTTACATGGTAGATAAAAATATGGGACATAAAAAGCAGCTTCCATGAACAGATCAGCAAGACACCATAATAAGAATGGTGGACTTTTCAGGAGATCAAATTGGACGAAGTTTTTCATGCCAGGGAACTCTTTCTTCGTTTGTGGATGCTCCTTGTACAAAAACGATGCTATCATGCCACATGCAAGCGACATAAAGCCAAGAATGCGATAACACCTGCAGGTAACCGCAAATAATGCCCATATCGACACTGTGATTAGCTGATCGAGGGTTATACTGCTGGGAAGCATACCAGCTAATACCAAGCTGATCATTCAGGATGTTCATTATCGGTGGGAGAACAAATCCTCCAATGGCGGGCCCCACGCTGGCTATAGCAAGTGCAATGCCACGTCGTTTAGAAAACCATAGCGGAATCGTTGTCATAGCATCCTGCGCCAGTACATGCGTTACAGCGGGCGCTCGTATGGGAGTATCATCAGAACACATACATAAAACACAATGGATGACCCGGCGCCATAAAGAACACCTTGCGTCAGACAAAGCTGCCATATCTGCATTATTAAGGCCGTAAGATATTTCAAGCAGAGCTTAATTCGTTCGTAAAATATACCTCCTGGCTTGACCCTGCTAATACCAACCCAATTGTACAAAGCAGAGTACCAATGCACAGCGAAATACGTGTATTCGTTACTGCCAGCAACGCTTGCGCAAGGGGCCCCAGCAAGTTGATACAAAGATGAGCTATCGTCCCGACCAATGATATCTCTACAGTTTGCTGGTGAAACCGATGCTGCTCGTAAAAGTCCTGCATTACACCTATTGTACATAACCGAGAGTAATATGCATTGAGTGCCATAAAACACATGCATTGAAAAAATTAGGTTTAACTGGCATGACGTCTTGCTCACATACCCCTGAACGTCGATCATTATCCACAAATTTGAGCGTTAACGGTGGAATTAGAAAAGATAAGAATTGCTTCTCGGTGACAAGATAATGCGATTGATGCTCTAATTACCAGGACTGTCCGATTCCCAGGCACGGGATTTGTATTAGACAAGCAGCGAGTACGATGACCCATCCATACCCACTGTCTGCCTTGTCGGAGGGGTGATTTATACTTTGATCTCCATTCTCTTTAGTGCCACCGTCGAGTACTTCGATACCTTGATCGGTCATTGTGTCGCCCGATAACCCACTGAGATTATTGTATGTTGACGCTGGGGAGCAATCAGAATAGAGGTGCTGCTTCTGGATCTCATTTTCTCGAGATGGTTTGGTTGGGCTTTCAAGTGAATACATGGAAGAAAAGAGTGATGACGAAATGCGATGGAAGAACGTCTAATATGTTATGGGCCGTCGAAAGCTCTCATATATGCAGAAATTTTAAAGAAAAAGGAGAAGGATCTTCTTGACAGACGATGCGATTGGTTAACGCATAGTTAGTTCAGGAGTGTATGCACTGTGGCACTCTTAAAAGCGTGATATGTATCGTATATGCCAAACAAACATCATCACAAGGGCTATACATATTTATGACGACTAAGCACGAAAACTAAGTGCTTAAGAGGGCACTTCAGATACGACGCGTTTTAGCAAAGTAGTATGTACCTAGTCATCTTGGATTGACTTTAGAAGGGAATTATGATGGCAGACCTTGTCGGTAATGTAGCCCCATAGGTACATGATTACACGCCACACGTGCGCCGTAAAGGTGCAGAAACTATAAACCCTTGTAATAACGAGACCGATTTGTGAGTATTGTAGAGGACTAACGCACTTAAGGTATACATGCCCACATTAGTTTAACATTAGATGGCTGCCGACCATTGTAAGTTAGTACAGAAAAATTACATATACATTGCTTTTGCAGACCCATTTCAACGCAAGCTGGCTATTTTCCACTTGCAGATGGTGTATTACGTGATTGGTTTTCGCGTTTATATGTTTACAATGATAATGCAGTCTCAGTGTTATATCGAAATAAACATACCTAGTTCAACCAATACAAAAATACCAAAAAAAATTCCCAGTCCGTTTTGATGCATAAAATATATAGTATGGTTACAGATGAATATGCAGAAATGATTTACAGTTTTTCCCAAGGACTGTTCGCCATCCTCAATTTTAAAGCAACTAGCAGGAGTCCTCCTACGATGTATACAGCACCTGTCCACATTTTGTAGGTGATGAACGGCTCAGATGCAGCACCTTGAATGGCGCTAGCAATGGAAGGAGAGAAAACGGAGATACCATTGCTAAGCAATAAGAAAGTAATGGCTGTCGGAAGCTTCTCCATTCCGACTACCATAGCTGTGATGGGAGAGACTTTCGAGAGTGGTGAGCTCCTTGTACACAGTTGGTCGATCAGAAAACCTTAAAAACTTACATAGGGAGTAGTATGAAGGGGAAAAGAATCCAAAGACGACGGCGAACGCCATTAGAACACCGTATGAGGTAGCAAAAGTCCACATGAGGAATGCGCATACGCCAGAAATGAGGACAAAAATGATATGGGCATTAAGTCGGCCAATAAGATCACCTACGTATCTACAAATACAAGATGAGAATGTTAATGTAACATGTCTTCGATATGGTATATTGAAGAACCTTACCCCACGAGTATACGGCCAAGGAAACTGAAAGCCATCAAAACAGAAATTACAGCTGACGATTGCGTACTCGATGCTCCCAAGGAGGTCGCATAAGCTAACATCGAAGGAGAAGGATCAGCGCATTGTCAAGTATAGCCCTAGGTTTCAAACTCACATGGAAGGAAGAAAACGGGGACAAAGAAGCCAGAAATCTGGACTACAGATGCGAGCATCCAGATAAGATAGTTGACGTTCTTGAAAATCTCAAAATCGAAGACCTTGCGAGCCGGTTGTTTGTCGTGGCCTTCTTTGCGCTGTGGGTATTTCGGTTTGACGACAATGATTGTAATAATGTTAAGTCCAAGCATAAGGAAGCCTAGAATGCGATACGTCCTGTCAAATACATTACTATGTTAGATTTTTATCATACAACCTGAGACAATGGCTAGTACCAATTAACGCCGAGCGTGTTGTTAATAGGTGAGACCACGAAGGGGAATATTAGACCACCAAGGCCGGACCCACAAGCGGTGAGTCCTGTGGCCAGGCCGCGCCGTCTGGTGAACCATTGTGGCACCAAGCCCATAGCAATCTTTACAAACATTTAAATCACGAGATCGTCTGTAAAAAGAAAGTATTGACATACCACAAACAGAAGTCCTTCACCCATACCGAATAGGAGACCTTGAGTCAAGTACAGATGCCAAATCTAGCAAAGAAGAATTAAATATGCTAATGGAACATGATCGCGCAAATCAAATATACCTGGGACGTGAAACCGGCCATTTCAAAGCCCAAAGTCATCAGAAAGACTCCTAGGATAATGACTGGAGTGTAGCCAAATCTTGATGCAAGAGCTTGGGCGATTGGGCCGCTGGCATAGGTAAAGAATTCCATGATGGTACCGGCAAAACTTAGTTGCAAGCTTGAGTTTGGTACGTCCTTGAACATGGATTGCTGGAAGTAGTCCTGCATGATACCTGCGGAGCTGTTATGTTAAAGACACATAGGCGTCTAATGTAGCACTTACCCCTAAAACGAACACTGTATCAGTATCGCTGCGTAGAATAAGCATTTTGCAGACTTACCAAGCATTGGCAGCGCCGAACGCGGAGAATTGTACCATAAAACCTCCTAAAACGACAAGCCAGCCCCAGCCGCCATCTTGACTGTCCTCGTCTTCGCCATTCGCCTTTTGCTTCAGAGAATGATTTAATGCCGATGGTTGTGTGGAGTGATCTATGCAGAGATATAGGTAAGAGGAACTGTGGGAAGAAAGAAATCTTGAGTTGCAGGAACGTACATAACTCGAGTTCGTGACCGCCAATACTCTGATGGGCCTCTAAGATCAAATCAGGCTCCCAATGCGCCTCCTCCTCGTGTGCCGTGGATGCAGTTGATAAGAGTGAGGGCGGCCGCTGCTTCTTTTCGTCCGCGTCCGTCATGATTATGAAAATATGAAATAGAATATGGGTATGAGGAAGGAAACCGGTTGATAAGTTGGGCCTTAAAAAGAGATGCTGAGATTTCGGGCCTTTTTGTATGAAACCCGGATCCGAGCTATAGAATTTTTTTTTCAGGAGGAAGGCCTCACCGACATGACCTTTTTGGGAACAAGCGGGGAGCCCGCTCGCCACCTATATTTTTCGAAACTTGTGTAACAGGTCCTCGGGCCAATGCTAAAATCCTATCTATCACGTTTCGAACCTTACTTGCCAGTGCGCGGGCGATCAAATCCTTCTCTTCTTTATCTCATTTTCTCGTCTTCTAAGCAAATACCATCTGTTTAAAAAATTGAATCAACATTTAACCTCTCTATAGCTTACCAAGAGTCTGCTTTGCAGAAGTGCTGATTGGATCCCAGTTATAAGGTGCTTGTACACTTTTAGAAAGTTTCGGAAATCGCCGACTTTATGCTTTAGTAACCATGCCCATTCATGTTTGTCGAACCAAGTGCAACGCACGAGTACAGATGTCCGTGTACGGATGCATTCATCACTAAGACTTGTGACTCATATTAGGCTCCTTCTGGCTCAGGCGCCATGTTGTGTTCCTGCACACAGACTGTCTCTTGCCTGGCCGTTGCTTTCGCGCCGCGGATTTCTTTGTCGATCGCTGCTGTGGCTTGGGAGCCGCGTAATCTTTTAGCACTCTTCGTCCAAAAGCAGAATAATGCCAAAAATACTGTAGGAGCAGCAGTTCATACGTGTCTAGTATCTTTATCGATTAAATCTTAGCGAAAACCTTCCTTCTAGTAATAATCAGCTTAAGAAGCAAGAGAAGGAATGAACTAATCATATAGACAGCGCCTGTAAATATTTTATACGCTAGAAAGGTTTCGTCGGCTACAGCGCTTGCAATTGACGGACCAAAGACGCCGAAAACATTTGCGAAAAGAAGCATAGTTTGACCCGTTGGGAATTTCTCCAAGCCTGTGATCAGCGCTGTTATAGGTGCAACTGGTTCTGGATTAGCATAAACAGTAGTATGAACCGCGTGCTAATATAGAAACTTACACAGGGAATAAAATGATGCACCCGTTATACCAAAAACAACACTGAAGGTGAGAAGGACACCATAAGAATACGCAAAGGTCCATATAAGCAAGGAGCTAAGCCCAGCGAGCGCCGTGAATAAAATGTGGGCATTCAGACGGCCAATTTTGTCACCAAGATGTCTAATATGCAGGTACAGCACAAACAATTTGTAGAGACATCAATGGATTAATATAACGGCCTTGTTTTTCCGGAACGAGACATATACCCAACAAAGACTCGCCCGACGAAATTGGACGCAGAAAGGACGCCGATTACTACAGATGCATCTGTATTGCTCAAGCCAAGATGGGTTGCATAAGCTATGTGGTTCAAATAAGTGAGCAATATGATTCGGGAGAATTGTGCGAATTCGACGAACATGGCAAGAAAAAGTAAGGTAGAGTGAATGCCAATATACCAATGACGGAGGCGGCTACCCAAAGGATGTATTTCAAGTCTTTGAAAATCTCCAAATCGAATATACGCTGCTGCTGGATTTGCCGCTTGGTCTGCTTCCCGTCGATTTTCTGGTTTTTTCTCGGCTTCACCACAGCACAGGTGAATACATTAAAGCCAAAAGTCAGGATACCGACTATCCGGTATGTCCTAAAAAGGAGATTACATCATAAAACGAATTGCACCATTAACGTTCTTTGTGCCCTTACCAAGCGACACCAAGGACATTGTTACTCGGAGTGATTACTGAAAGCGGTAGTACAAGCCCACCCAAACCTGTGCCTGCAGCTATCACACCGTTTGCTAGACCTCGACGCCGGTTAAACCATTGTGGAACTAGACCTGTCGTCGTCTATTATGATGGCCGAATTATTCATAATTCCTGATGCATCATTGTTCAACTTACAATAAATAGGAAACATGATCCAGCACCAAAAAGTAAGCCTTGTGTCAGGTACAGGTGCCATATCTACAAGCGGACCTTGAGTTCATGGTGGGATCAAAGGGCTGTAGATTATTGCTCACCTCTGTAGAAAAGCTGGCCAACTCGCAGCCCAGTGTCATGAGCAGTAAACCAAAGATATTTGTGGGCATGTATCCAAATTTGGATATTGATATCTGCACAAGCGGGCTGCACAAGTATATAAAGAACTCCCAGAGAGTTCCTGCAAAACTGAGCTGCAGAGTCGCATTGGGCACATCCTTGAACATATTTTGCACATAATAGTCTTGTAGGATTCCTTTTTTTTTTTTTTTTTTTGAGAACATTAGTGGTGTCCCTTATACCGTTGTCTAGTTGTCTTGGATTCCTTACCCCTAAAAATAAGGCGTTTAGTAATACGCACGTCACCCCGTCAACGACGATTCTTTATCCAACGAACCAACTATTGCCGAGACCAAAGGCGAAAAATTGAGATAGAAAACCTCCAGCTACAATAAGCCATCCCCAGCCTCCATCATGATCGTTATCTTCTTCACTGATGGTATTATCGTCATCATATGATGGGCACCTCGAAGCTATTGTGGATTTGTCTTCCGGAAACTTGATTTAGGTTCTAACGTGAAGCTCTCCATAAAGTGGATATACAAATAAACTACCTGTTGTCGCCTATCATCATTGACAAGCACTTCACTACCAGTCTCAGGATTTGAATCTCTTTGTTTCATGTCGCTGGAAAAGCCGGAAAGGAGATGCGTGATTCTTTCCTTCTTATATGCGAAACTCCTTGGAATATGCCACGATGCATTACATTTATGCGTCGATCATCAGATGTCAGGGTTCGAATTTTCCGCCCTTTTTCTGTGCTCCCATGCGGGCTTTCGTATAGGTTCGTCCATGCAGGTATGGGTTTTCCATAATCACTGAATATCGATGCGTGTATCTCGCATTGTTTATACAAAGCTTTCGTATACGAGGTGCACAAGAGACCCAAATACCACCATATTTATTAGACGCGCGAGAAAAGACTTCTAGTAATCCTTAGTTTTAACAATACCAGAAGTACAAATCCGACCAAGTATACAACACCGGTGAACATCTTGTACGTAAGATATGGTGTCGCGACAGCACTATTAATGCCGCTTGAAATGGAAGGACCAAACGCACTAGCGCAGTTGGAAAGTAGAAGGACTGTGAGACCGGTAGGGAACTTTTCCATGCCCGTAATTTGGGCGGTGATAGGAGATACTATAACCGTAGTGCGTCAGAAGATGATCATGTTTCTGACATATTCTTGTTCACTTACGTAGGGCAAAATACGATGGGCAAAAAAAGCCATATACAACAGAAAAAGCCATCATGACTCCATAAGTGGAAGCAAAAGTCCAGATCAGCAAAGCTGAAAGCCCTGCCATCAGTACCCAGATAATATGAGCGTTAAGCCGACCAATGCGGTCGCCAAGAGATCTTTCCATGGGGTCAGTGCATCGCTCTTCTCGTAAAATATAATTCTTACCCTACAGCAAGTCGACCGAGAAAGTTGCAAGCGCACATAACAGCAATACATGTACTGCTTTGCGTGCTCGAATAACCATGATACGTGACGTATGCTACATGGAACTTCATCAGAAATCTCGTTTTCAGCTCATGAACATGTCAACACTTACAAGGGAAGAAGAAATACGGGACGAAAAAACCGGAGAGTGCGATCATCGACGCCACAACCCATAATACATAGTTGCCATCTTTAAGAACTTCAAAATTGAAGACATCTCGTAGAGAGAATTTTTTTTCGTTTTTCTTCCTTCGCTGGGGATATTTTGGCTTAACAGTCAAGCAGGATATAACATCGCAGCCGAGACAAATGAATCCCAAAATTCGATAGCCCCACCCAATGCCGAGGCTGTTGTTGATTGGTGTCAGAATAAACGGCAGCACAAGGCCGCCAATACCTGACCCACCAGAAGCGAGGCCCATAGCCAGGCCACGTCGCTTATTAAACCATTGAGGAGTGACACCCATGGCAGTCTGATATCGACGTGTCATTAACCATCTGCGGTGCGGGAGGAGCTATAACACTTACGACGAATAGAAATGATGCGCCCACACCGAAAAGAACGCCCTGTGTGAGGTACAGGTGCCATATCTATATCAAGCCAGATATAAGATAAGAATCGTTCTTTAGTCTTACATATACATCCTTGTTAATACTTACTTGGTTAGCAAAACCAGCCATTTCAAGGCCAAGGCACATCAACAATGCACCCGTAACCAGTACAAAGCGATGACCAAACCGAGCTGTCAAAATCTGCACAAAAGGGCTAGCGAGGTTGACAAGCATCTCCATGATGATACCAGCGAAACTCAGTTGTACTTGAACATCGGCAACATTGTTGAACACGTTTTGTTCAAAGTAGTCCGACATGATACCTTTGAAACAGCATTAATACATTACTGCATACCTTATACCCGCTTTATACAGGTCCCCCAAAGGACTTACCCCTATAATATCACGTTAGTCCATCCTGATCCCTTTCCTAACCACTTGCCCAAAAGGATCTTAAATCACCATAGCATGACGGCTGGTGCCAGATAACATGGGCTTCTCGCAACAAATTTGGAATAAAACCGAATAATTTACCAAACCGAAGCAACACCAAAAGCAGTAAATTGGGCTAGGAAGGCACCAGCGACACAAAACCAGCCATAACCACCGTCTTCCAAGTACGCATCATCCCCAAGGTTCTCAGCTTTCGTTGTTTGGCTGTTAATCGAATGCTGCTTGGAGTGGTCTATTCACAGTCGTCAATGAGAGATACCGCAGCAGTATATCAATCTTACATAAATCGAGCTCGTGACCACCGATGCTCTGATGCGCTTCTAGGATCAGATCTGGATTGTTTGCTTCGAGCTCATGTTCTGTCTCTGCATTCGAATGGACTGATGGCGGTTTGCCCTTATGTTCCATAGATCAAGAGTAGAGTATTATGAAAGAAAAGAAGAGAAAGAAAAGAGAAAACGGATGCTGAGTTGGCGCAATTTTTTTTGAAACAATTTTGTGTCTCTTCGAATTATCCAAAAGCATTCAGGTCCCCAATCTCCGTTCAAATAGCGTCTATATTTCCCAGAAACTAGAATCATAGTCTATATAATGTAAATGTGCAGATTCAGAATCTTCTTTAACAGTAGGGAGTTATTAGATCCCATACTATATAGGAAGTCTTAGCAGTACATAGACAGATCTCGACATTCTACTACATGGGGACTCTATTCTCTCCGGAGCTTTTCGGGTTGCAACATGGTGTAAACCTTATTGGTAACAACGATCAAGCTGACTGGTTGCACAGCCCACGCGTAGGCAGGATCAAGAAAATTTTTGGTTATCTATCGTATTACTAACAGGCTTGTACAAACGATTGCGGGGCAAAAATGAAGTAGATTGATGGAGTCTAACTATATACTAAAAGTTCCTATATGCAATATTTTTCATATTTGTGATTTGCGTAACCCGAAACATTCATGCATCGAAATCACTCCATGCAAGGTAATGCGAGGTGGCCAAAAAAATGAATAAGATAGAATGCGAAGTGTTATATTCAACACAAGGAATGTACATGATATAAGAAAATGAGAAAATGACGAAAGATATAAAAGAGCCACTTAGAATGAGGATGTCCAAGATATGTAAAAAGTGGGTAGTATGCACGACTAGATCTTTGTGAATACGCCCTTGGTCATTTTAAACTTGAGTAAGCAAAGCAAAGCACCGCCAACGAGATAAGTGGCACCGGCAAAGATCTTGTAGAAAAAGTAGACGTCGATGCTCTCAAGGCTGTCACCGATGGCACTTGCAATAGTAGGTCCGAAAACAGAAATAACGTTACCCAATAAAAGTATAGAAAGAGCAGTAGGGAAACGGTTCAGTCCCACGATTGTGCAGGAAATTGGTGTCACTATTGCGAGACAAAAAGTCGCGTCAATAAGGACGATCAGATCTGCAAGTTTTATACACTTACTGAACACGAGGCACGAAGAGCAAGACAGGCCAAAAAGGACACTGAAGCCCATCAGCATCTTATATGTATCAGCAAATGTCCAGAAAGCCAAACAGGTAACGCCGCACATGAACGTGAGGAAGATACTTGTGTTCAGTCGGCCGATCCGGTCTCCAACAAATCTAGAGAGGTTTCGTCAATGCTCGGCATGGAAGGATGAAGGATAATAGGTTATATTGGATACACTTACCCCATACATAGTCTCCCGATGCAAGAGGATGCTGAAAGGACCGACATGAAGGCAGAACCGTCCTTACTTTCCATTCCAAGATACGTGGCGTAAGCTGAAACGTTAGAAGATATTAGTTATAATGGTGTCTTCTCATGCCATAAATATATACTAACAAGGTAAGAAAAAGAAAGGAATATAGAATCCCCACATGCTTATGATAAAAGCAAAAAGGTAGATGACATAGTTGATGTTCTTGAGGATACCCAAGTCAAACAGCTCGCGAATCGTCTTGCGTTCTCCAGGGCTGCTTTTGGCGGATTTACGCTCCTTAACGAGTATGCACGTTATGGCGTTGATACCGAAAACGATGAATCCGAGAATACGGTAGTTCCTTATTTAAAAATGCCGTTAGCGAAATGTCCACAGAGTGATGATCGCTTGACGTACCATTGGATCCCGAGGTTATTGTTCAGTTTGTCGATAATGAATGGCATGACCAAACCACCTGTGCCGACGCCGCTAGAAATGATACCTTGACTGAGAGCACGCTTCCGGTTGAACCATTGGGGTGCAATACCCATCGCCATCTACAGTAAGTTGTATTCAGTGTCACGGAACAAAATCCATTGTATGAAAAGATACGTACGACATACATGAACGATGCGCCCACACCAAATAGAACACCTTGCGTCAAGTAAAGATGCCATATCTTATCGGTGGTTAGTCATAATGCCACAATCAATAGTGATGCAATCTACATACCTGTGTGCTTAAGCTAGCAAGCTCTAAACCCAGTGTGGCAATGACCGATCCAAATATCATGACTGCCGTCAAGCCAAATTTGCTAACCAAAATTTGGAAAAACGGGCCCATCGTGACACTTCCAAGCTCCATAATAGTGCCTGCAAAACTGAGTTGTGTCTGCGCCTCGCTTCCAAACATATTACGCTGGAAGTAGTCCTGCAGGATACCCCTATTGAGGCGATGAGTGAATATGACTGTGGTTGCTTCTAAGTGCTTGGAGGTGGCTTGTGCATGTTTGGGAGCAAAGACGTACCAAGAAAACATGATACCAAACAAAGCAAATTGGCTTAAGAATGCGCCGAGCAGGACGAGCCATCCGTAACCACCTTCAGGCGCGTCTTCACCATCCGGGTCATACATGAAATCAACTTCCTGTGTCTTCTCATCTGGTGTAATCAAGTCGTCAGTAAACTTTTCATGTTCAATGCCAGTATAAGTTCTTACCATCATCGAAATCCTCGCCGAGATAGTCCACCTGAACGCCCTTTTCTGTGGCGGCCTGGGATATGTGGTCATCCTCCAGCCGGATGGTGCCTTCTGCCAGCTCTTCTTCCCGCACGATGTTGTTGAATTGAATCTCACTCACGCCTTCGGATAGAAGCGTCGTCATTTTTCTTGTATTTGAGGGGATCGACGTAAATGGGATGTTTTCAGAGATTCCGGCTTTTATAGATACGACTGAAGTTAGAAAATCGATTGGTGCAGCGTCCTTGCTTTATAAAGCGAGGGCCGGCGCCATTCTTGCTTTATAGGGCTCTATAGCGGAAGTGACCCACTCATTCTCGGGGGGATCATGGGGGGGTGGAACAGTACTTGTTTATCAGTTGGACAAATTTCCATGGGAAATGCGTCGAAAGCACTATGCAATTTGTTTGTGGTGGAAGAGTCAATTTTTTTTTTTCGCGCAAGTGGAAGGGTTTATGGCAATCATATCTTCAAGAAGATTATGCGCACACGCCAAAAAAAGAAGGGAAAAAAACCAGCTGGGAGCCACCCGGGGGGTCACCCGAAGTTGACTCGGAGCACCTAAAAATGTTTTCTAGGCGCCGATCAGTTTCATATAGATTTACTTGTATATTGTGTAAGTCACTTTACATATATCGATACGGTCCTCTCGGCTAATACTCTGACATTTTTCATCTAAATTTTTCACGCGTTGTTTTTTAAAGTGCCTATAAAAACAATCTCGATAGAAAGCGATTATGAATTGCAGAAATATAATCAAACAGGCCATGGATTACATGAAAAGGATTGATCTTGTTGACGACCGCATTGGTATAGATTTCCCCACAACTACACTCTCCTCTCCTACCGAACGCGAACAAGGTTTGGAGATTATCCTGCGCCTTTCGAAAAACGGGATTTCTCTTAAGCATTTGATAGTATATATACGAAACAGGCTATACTGATGGTCTACTTTGGGGCACGACGCCGAGCGTGATAGATAAACACAGCATTGCTGAACAACACTTACTTACTCACACTCCCGAGTAAGCAAAAAATAGGGGTAGGATAGCACAAATACAGCGATGTTCTAGATGAGCTACATATTGAGCGTAAAATTTAGGACAGGCGTACTGGTTTAGTTGTTACCACACACATAAGAATTCTGTCCATGTGGTACGCTGCTATCGGTGATATTTGTTTAGTGCATGAGGTGTTGCAGTAACATGCTCAAATCAGAATGATCCTGTTAGCACGAAGTTTCTGTAAACGGTATGCTACAGCTTTCTTCACCTAGTTCAGTGCTGATCAGATAGGGTATGATGCATTTCAGTCGTGTAAGAAAAAGAACCGACCTTTGTACTCTTGCCTCTCACGGAGACATGTACCACCTAGTAAAGTGTAAGACAATCATGAATGGTGCGATCCACCCTTGAGTACATATTTATTTCCGTATCCAGCTTTGCATATGAGCTTTTTGGGAATACCTGTGATCGCCGACTTAAAACGATCGGGTTATTGGGGGAATGGAGAGGGAAGAGTTTCTTTTTATTGTGAGACGCTTCATGCTAAAATTATACACAAAACAATGTAGAAAAGAACGAATACGACGTCGTCTATGGGCTTTTGTGTACTGTGACATAAATAAGCCCAGGAGAGCCCAGTATTAAGTTGTAAATAGTACGCGCATTATAAAGTAAGTGGTGAGGAAAGGAAGGGGGTATTTGAACTTCATTGCTGTTGCAATTGCTGTTCCTGCTGCTGAAGATAGGGCTCTTGTCCCTCCGGCACATGTGACACAGCAGGCGAACTGGGCATCGAGTTGCGATTGATCGATTGTCGGCTGCTGGAGGTGTCCCCGCGCTGCAAACGGCTCTGGAGACTGCCACTGCGATCTAGTTCTGTTCCTGTGATTGACTGAGCGCCGGCTGACTGTGGCGTAGTTGTATGCGCTGAAATCACTGAACCCGTATCATTTTCTAGGTTCATTTGTGACTGTGACCACTGTGGAAGACTCAGTGGTTCGTGCTGGTTTGTAATACGACTAACATAGACAACGGGCCTAAAATCGCGTTCAACTATGCATGAGCTACGGTGCAACCTTCTGCCTTTCATGATACTTACAAAGTCTTGTCCATGTAGGCTGCCAGTGCCGCGGTACGCTGTTTATCGCCGAAACGGGTGCGTGGGAACTGATTACTGTGGACGACGACCACTGTATCCACAAGGCAGGAATGGTTGTCCAAAATAGCACTAACCACCAGGGGCACGGCCGAGAGCGCTTGCTCTGTTGATTTAATTGCCACCACGGCCACAATTTCTTTGTGGGCCTGGAAGACAATACTGTATGGGAGATGTAAAATGAGTTTCGTGCAAGAGTCAATCATGATATGGTGCAAGCTTACCATCCTCCGCCAACGATGCCAGGGTGACAGCGCTCCACGCTAAGTTCAATATCAAACGGAAAGTGGATGAGGCCATCGCGTTCAATGATCTCGGATTTGGAGCCCAGTACAAACAAGCACTGGCCTTCCTCCACCATGGGCTGCGCTGAACCATCCACGCGTCTCTGCACATTCCAGAGGAAGCCAAGATCGCCGGTACGCATATATTTGATGCGCGGATCGGCGCCAGGTAGTGTTGCCTCGAATTTGGCGTTGTGTGCACTCTCACTCAAACCATGGAACGACCTCACATTGCAGTCTGAAGCGATCCAAATCTCACCGATGATGTTGCTTGGGCAGACGCTTCGTGTTTCAGGGTTGACAATAGCCACCATGGTGTTACTGGGCACAATGCCCGAATCGTGCAGAGTCAGACCGTAAGCTTCATCCTCATAAGGCAAGGGCCGAACGATGCCATGTCGCAACCATCCCACATCCACCAAGAGTGAAATAGGTTCGATTAGCATGTAAGAGCGAGTAGTGGCCATCGGGTTCGCGACATGACTGTATACAGTATTGATAGCCGCAGGATCCAATCGATTGGGTGCAAAAAATCGTGCAATATGTTGATCTAGTAACAAATAAAATTTCATAATGAGACACGTCTATGTGGCAGTACCCTGGTTTGTTGTACTTACACAAAATGGGTTTGGGCCGTTCTTCTGTAACAAGCATCATGTTCTGGACATTTTGTAGAACAAAAGTACGATGTTCAGCAGGCGTAATTCTGTTCATTGCATACTGCAAAAGTGGATGCGTCACGCATACATCCTTGGCTAAAGACAAGGTTCAGTTGTTCTGATTTTTACCTAGCGAGCTTCAAATGACTTTACCTTTGTAGCGCTGCAGAAGCTCAAAGAATGTGGCAGGTGCCGTGTAGAAGTCGGACGTGGATAGCAGGATTGTAGGCGCACCTGAAACACGTGTGTGAGGAGATATACACTATTTTTAGAAATCAAACCCATCACTTACCGACATAGACACCACACATGGCATAATGCAGTAGACTCAAACCTTGGTAGGCCCCGAGGCCAGTACCAACGATGGCGCGCAATGATTTCATCTGACATGTCACTTTTTGTGCACGGCATTGCGCCAAGATGGTCTCGTGGCCGATAGAAACATACGAGTGATGACCGTCCAATGCCTTGTGTACCGTTACTAGGGCGGGTAAGTTTTCCCCGGTAGAAGACCACTCGGGCTTGATAAAAAGCCCGCTTTCCTTGCCCAGCATCTTGGTTGTCTTGGACGCCTTGTTAATGTTGGTAAACTCTGGCAACTTGAGTGACTTCTTCGTCTTGGGGTCTCGGTGGGTGCTGAGCACTTGGCGCAGATGAGGCTGCACATGCTTGTTCTTGAGCACATCCTCCGACTCGGAGTTGACGACAATGTATGTCACATCCAGATCAAGAGCGGCAGAGACCAAAGAGTTCACGTCTTCTTTGATACGTTGAGGCGGCTGGAGCGCATCTGGCGGTTCAAACGGTATGGGGATGACACCGAGCGTGAGACAGCCGTAGATGGCTTGAATCCATTCGATACCAAATGGAACGACCACCAATGCCTTTCTTCCACGCTTGAAGCCTCGCTTCATCAAATAATTGGCCACCATGGCAATCTTGCTGTTGATCTTGCGCCACGTGTAGGGCTTTGTGCTGGGCGGACCACCGCTGTTCAGCTGCGTGACTGCAACGAAGCCAGTTTCTTCGGGATACAGACGTGTGCGCCATAAGAGCACATCGATGATATTGCTAAACTTGGACAGATCGAAATCTGTGCGTTCATCAACTACCTCGCGCACGGTCTCCATGCCTGTGTGCTGCTGTTGAGGTCGAGGCATGATTTGGCCAGTGCGAATAGCTCTGTCGTATGCTATTCCAGACTGCCAGATATTGTGGTTAGGGTCGTCATTTATCACCAAGTTGAAGATGGTGCGATCCACGTCCATCTTGATATGACGGATGTTCAGCTGGCCGGTCATGAAAGCGCGTTTGACCATGAGGGTATGGATTCGGCGGCGGTCGTGTTTCGCTTCGCGAGGTAAGGCATTCGGAGCCACCACTATTACGCCGTAGACACGCAAACCATGGTGAGCGAGCATCACGTCCACAACGTTCGCTGATATTTTGGCTAGCTCGGATCGGGCAACACTCGATTCATACACGACTACTGGCAAGTGCTGGTCGTTGATGGCGATTTCAAAAATGGCACTATCAAACATTGTCAATACAAAAGGTGAGGCGTTCCCGATACTATTTCCCATACCAGTGATCGATGCGCGCTTGCTTGTTGAGGGTCTCCGTCAGGTCTGCCGCAAAGTGGGCTTCTTCCAAGCCAAATGTTTCGCCCAGACGCTGCTGGCGTATGCGATCTTCATAGGTGCCAAGGACAACAAGACGCCCGCCGATGAGAGTACCAACCAAACCGGTCCGGAGGAATTCTTGATCATACACTTCGGGGTGCATAGTATCTGCAGGAACCACAATGGACCGGGCATGGAAGATAGCCTCGGTGTGTTTTGGAAGAGCCCAGAATCCGCCAGACAAGGAAGGTGCGTCAATCCAGACTTCGCCGATGGTATCTGAGGGGCACAGCATGCCGGTTTCGGGATCCACAATGGCCACCGTTGCTTATTGCAAGTTATTAGTAACATGAAGCACTAGGAAATTCGCAAACTTACCTTCAGGCATGACGAAACCGAAGGCGCCTACGCGAATGCGGCCCGGTTCAGCCGTAAGATTGGCCTGTTTGGACTCTTCTCCCGTAGCGAGGACGACAACCTTGTTCAATCGCAGGCTCTCTGCATCGAGCAGACACTCCCACGTGTCTCTGGAACTTCCTGTGGCCAGGACAGAATGGGTCTGTTCCTGTCCATCTTCAAACACTTTTTCCTCCTCAAGACGCACCGGACCGAGGTGATCACGGAAGCTCATGATCATACCACCATGCTCAGGGAGAGACGCCACGGGGCAAACAGTTTGCGTGGGGTTGGGGTTCTTCAGAGGCTCCAACAGGTACTTTGCAATAAAGTCGTTCAAAGCGGGGTTCACTACCACAGTGTCCAGCATAAGGAAGCGCAAAGAGGAGAAGTCGGGGATGACTTTTTTGCTTTGGTTGTGCACTTCCTTTGTGTGCGCCTGGTAATACTGCGTGATCGACTTGAGCGCACTATATTCACCGAGTGTAATAGAAGCTAGACAGAAGACTGTAAGTTTTTGATCCAACCTACTTTCCTGTTCCTTGTACCTTGATATTTCGAGACGACGTAGATCCACACTGCAGGAGTGTCAACAATGCTCGAGCTAGCAAACACCGTATGACACCCAGAAAAGATCGACCAAAGGACAGAGAAGACCAAGCCCATCTGCTGTCGGTGCTCCAGATAGGTCACCATGCAGTCACTTCCCCTCACCTTGTACTTGGGTGTCAGCTTGACCTCGCCATTTTCTGTTACAGTCGAAGACGTGTCTGTCATGGAGGCCATGATTGCCGTGCACTCGGACATGATAGTCTTGTGGTTGACAGTCACGCCCTTGAGCTCACCATTGGGCGCCTTTGCATACTCGACATACGCCAAATCAAGCACGCGAATCGAGGGGTATCCGCCGGACTTTTTCGGGTACCATGAGCCAAAGTCGTTCGTCTTCCACCAGTCGATATTGGCCGGGAACTCGATATTGCGCGCCTGCATGTCGCGTGTGAGCGTCCGCAGGTTGATGTCGGTGGTAAGGATGAGATAGGCGTTGGTGAGGTTCAAGATAAAGGACAGCTCAGCAAGCTCTTCAGCAGCATTGATGGGTACCGCCACCATGCCAGCCAAGAAACAGCCCAGCAAAGCGACGATAAATTCCAATTGCTCGGATTTCCGGTAGATGAGTGCGACGCGGTCACCGGCGTGCAGACCCGATTTTTCGCGGATCACTTGAGCTACCTTTTCCGCACGGGCGTTGAGTTTCTCCCAGGTGTAACTTGCCGTCTCCTTGCCGCGCGCATCGACCACTGTAAACGCAGGAGATCGGCAGTGACTGCTCTTGGTAGCACGGTGCCGCAGAATCTCGGCTAGATTAGAAAAGTTATTCATCTCCATTTGGTCCACCGAGTCCAGAACACGGAACGGGATCCCGCGAGCTTCCAAAGGAAGCAACTGCCGACCCGCCAGGTCTGCCATCATCATTTGCTCCACGGGATCGTCCAGCGTGAGCTTGGGTTGCGGTGCAGGTTCGACGGCCTTGAAACTGGTAGCCATGTAGCTGTTACCATAGCGGCTGCGGCCTGTATTGGCGGAGGAGCGGCGTAGAAGAGGCATACGAGCCATGTTGTCCATCATAGCGAAATGGCTCCCTGAGGCCCGGGTTGGGGTTGCTGACATAATCGAGGGTGCGCGGCCCGGGGGAGGGCGCCAATTATTCGTGCCTGCCATGGATGCGGTTTCTATTGTAATGGATATGCATTGAGTATATCACTGTCCTTATGTACCTCTTCACACTTACCCCAATCGTCTGAAGGCGCGGGTTGCATCTCCCCATTATAGCCATAGTTGGTGGCAGGTCTTGCGCTCGGAGGCTGCATAACGCTGTTGGCATCCGATCTGGACTCGAGGGACGAAGTGCGAGCATGGCCGCGTGGAGGTTGACCGTAAGAGGAAGGAGGACCTGGCATAGGGCCTGCTGCGGGTGGGGGTGGATTGGGAGGGCCTGGACGGACATTGCCATACATGGGTCGAGGTGACATGGTATTCGGAGGGCGATACATGGGTCTGGGCGCGCCCTGCTGCGGCGGGCCGGGCGGCGGCATGGGCCGGCCATACGGGTTGTAGGCGGGACGAGGAGTGAAAGGTTGGTTGGCTGGAGGAGGAGGTCTATTGTACATGGGACGCGGCTGGCCTGGATAAGCACCATAGTTGTTGGGCGGCCACATGGTGTTTTGCTGATATTGGGGACGCGACATCGTGCGTGGGTCGTATTGCCAGTTGGGACGCGGAGAGGCTACACCTCCTGGGCCTTGTGAAGCGCCATACGGATTCCCGGGTGCCTGACCCATAGGAGCCCCACTCGCAGTGTTGCTTCCATACGGTTGCTGCGGTTGCTGTTGCTGCCATGACGGCGCTTGGTAAGGAGCGCCACGGTCCGTCGGACTGGTCGGTCCAAGTTGTATTTGACTGCCTGAAGGCGATTGCAAACGCTGATGATTTTCTTCCATTAGAGACGCACCGCGATCTTCTCGAGGGGAATGCGTGGGTGATGGAAGAAAGTCGAGAAAGTCGACGGCGTCTGCGGCCGAGGGCTCCGGGTCGAGGTCAAGATCGCATTCCTCAGCCGGCGGATGGTCCCCATGGTCGTCAAGGGTGTCTTCCCGGGAGACATCGTGTGGGGCTGGAACGGGGGTGGCAGTAGAAGACGAGAAAGTGTAATCGGGATGACTCGCAGTCCTAGACGTAGATGTCACGGCGGTGGATTCGATCGGCGTGGCTGGTGTCGACGAGTATGCGTAGTCTTGAAGAAGTGAGGCTTTCTTCTTCTCATACCCTTTTTGGGTAATGTCACCTTCCTCGAGCTCGAGGTCGAGAAGTCGCAGCTGGTCAAGCAGCTCCGGGGGCAAGTCCTGGTTTATAGCTTCTGACGCCATGGCGAGTGGAAAGCTAAAAGATAGCGAGGGCTTTTGAGATGATAGGGAGGGATGTGCACGTTGGGTGGTGTCGTCGTGGTTATTATTGTTATTGCTATTGTTGTTGTCGTTGTGACAAAGAAGAGCAGCGGCAGCAGCGGCAGCAGCAATGGACGGTCCCCTTCAAGGTTTTTGATAATCGAGCTAAATGCGGGTGTGGTTTTGCTCTTCCCAGGGTGAGAAGCCTCTCGGATCTTGTGAACAATGGAAAAGGGACGATGAGGAGGAAAACGAGGCTCAATTGCAATTGAACCTCATCCAGATCGACCAACTCCGCAAATGAACAAATGAACCTTTTTCTACTTTGCAAATCTTCTTTTTCGGTATGACAATACAGTACTGTGCATCGATCATCGTGTGGTACTTTAATAATAGCGGCTGTTGTTGTCTTTGTTTTAATATTAGAGTTCATATTCTGGAAAAAGAGGAATGCTCTATCAAAGCACAAGGATTGCGCACTGTTTCTACAATAATAGGAAGGTCATTTATTCCTTTTTCTGCTGCTTGTATGAGACAAGACAGGTAAAAATGACCCATCGCGCGCGCTTCATGAGAAGTACAAGGCCAAGAATCGAAACTTGGATGAGATTTCCTTATGACAAAACCATCGAGATGCCCGCCGAAGGTGTTCTTGTTGGATGATAGGCAGTATTGTACTCGTAAATAGCCTCTGCTAATTTTGCACCATTAGACTTGACTCTGTTATCAGCTGATGACAGTAGAGAAGGAAGATAGTGGGTTGCTCATGCTGCCGTTGCGACGGATAGCTTTGCCTGAAATGACACATGTTTGAATATAATGGAAGCAAAGCATTATACCTTTTCGGAACATCATCTCGTTTAATGTAATTCTTTGACTTCCTTTGCCTTTATAAGGGAGACGCAGTAGTTCGTGTATGTCATTTGGCTACTTAGCCGGGTGGGAGGTCCTCGGAGGGAAAGAAAGAGACCATCAGACACTGTGGTACGACAGTTTCCGTAACAGACCCACTTTCTGTGTTGATAAGAAGCCGATGCGTACTAGTCTCGTTGTGCCCCTATTTACTTTAGGCTCTGAGTATAGCTAGCACATAGTGTAAATAATCCAAAGAGAGCGACATGAAAGTAAATAACTGTTCGGAGGCTTCCAGTTCAGAGGAAGATCAAAAGCTTGTGTCTTGAAGCAAGATATACCGACATTTTGACGCGAATCCGGTATTTTGATTGGACGAATTAAAGTTGGGCCACAAACGGAACTGGGTCTGGCTGCCCTTGAATATCTTTTTTTGTCAAATCAGACCAAGCAGAGAGACAGACAAGCTTAGCACAGAACAGAGCAAAGGAATCCTTCCACTCCAAATGAAGTCCACACGTCAGTTCACCAAGCGGCATCCTCAGTCACCGCTCATGGCTGCTGGTGCGAGTCCGACCTCTGTCTCGTCTGCCACTTCACCTGGCGCAGTGGCCAACGGCTTCTCTGCTGCAGCGGCTGCCCTGAATGGGCAAACGACGAGTGCAACGACGGGCGGGATGGTCGCCCCCTCCGCTCTGCACGCTAATCCGCTCGAATCATCTGTCACTGTCCAAAGCTCAACTGCTCCTTTGCACAAGCATCGCTCCAATATTTCTGCTGCTGCGTCCGATTTCCATCCAAAGGAGGAGGTAACTTGCCCATCTCAAACGAGGAGTTCAGTTGAGCTTATTACCTCGTGTACCTTTCGTAGCATACTCATTATGAGCCCACCACGTATGCACAGAACCAGGCTTCATTGTATGGTCCTGGTGAGCAGGCTTATTCCCCTCATAGCCACGAACACCAGCATAACCAGCATAACCACCACCATCCATTCCCCTCCCAGCACAGCAACGACCCTAATCATCAACCCCACCTGCCCCAACATAGCCATGGTCATAACCATGATCATAGCCATAGCCATAGCCATAGTCATGACCATCATAGTCACGACCACCACCATCACGACCATCATAACCATGACCATCACAACCATGACCACCACCATCACGACCATCACAACCATCACCATAGTTATCCCGCGGTCTTCACCCCTCCACTTCCCTCCTGGTCCGAGATATTTGGCTCTTTGGCTCCCATGCAGAAAACCGTGTTTACTTGGTTCTCTGCCCATCTGTTGATCGGTTTATGCGTTTGGTGGGCCGGTACATCGCGTGATAGTCTGGGTATTGTTATCTCATATCGCGCTCATCCACAATGCTTACCTTGCCTTCTATCCCGTCTAGCAATTGTTGGCTTTTCCTACTTGGTCATGTACGATGCATTGGGTGTACTCAACATATTTGTGTCCGATATCGTCCGTACCCATCCCTCCTTCACCAGCTCCAACACAAAGCGGCCGTATGGGTATGTACATTTGTTACGTAAAAATAGACCTTTATCTGACGATCGGTCATTCAATCCTGCCTGCCCTATTGCAGTGCTAGACGATACGAGGTCGTCTTTGCCATGGCTACCACCGTGTTCCTTCTTTTTGCTACAATGTACACCACAAAAGAATCCTTAGAACATTTGCTGCTCGAGGATGCGGAAGGCGACCATCATACCGAAACGTGAGTATAGCTTTCTGATCTGGGCTTTAGATCCACTAACGCAATGATAGGGGACTGGGCTTTTTCGGCTTTATCATACTTTGCGTGGCAATGGGCTCGACCTTTTTGTCCAGTGTCAGTTTGAAAAATCACGAAAACCTTGTTCGCCGTAAGTTATCACCATATGCATGAAAGTATAAGAAGGCTTATTTTTCTCCAGACCTGCGACGATCACCACCGACGGTCCATGGTTTCTCGTACAACGTCGTTAACCGCGCGCGTGGAAGTGCACTCAATATCGTGCTGTCCAACGTCTACTCGTTCTCCATTGTGGCGTGTGGCGCTTGCGTTCTCTTGTTTCACATTCTGGGATTGGCCTCACCTTTCATGGATAAAGTCATGGCGTTTGGCGAATCGGCAGTGATGCTGTACCTGGCGTTACCGACCGCGACTGCGTTATCCAAGCTACTGCTCCAAACCACCCCTGATTTGGTGCGCACAGGTATCGAGAACCGTCTGAGCGAGGTAAGAAAACTGCACAGAGGACCGGGAAAGTGTGAGTAACTTTCTACGACATGGTGTAGATTCGTCAAGATCCAAGCATCATTTCCATTGACCGTGTGCATTTCTGGCAAAACACGTACGGCAAGTGTGTCGGTACGCTAGAAGTCCAAATCCGGGCGGATGCGGACGAGCAGGCGACATTACAACACATATATCAAAAATTAGAGGGCCTGACAAGCTCAGACGATGGACAGGATACCTATGTTCCTAGTGAGCTGACCGTCAGCATTCTAAAGCAGTAGAACACAATAACATGAAGCTTGTCTTTTAAGCTTCGACATATTGCAAAAATACATTCGTCTTGTTTCTTCATGCGTATGGCATCATATGTGTCCTAGGAGACTGAAAACTGCGTATAGTAGCGTCAGCAGAGATCAGCTCGCATAACGAGTGATCTCCTACGTTTCAGTCATATGTTAAAGGAAGCCGTGGGTCGGTTCCATCTGTCCTAATAACTAAGGAAGACAATTGCGGCCGCTATCCGCCTGAAGCTCGAATCGAGAATAAAAGCTACTTGCAATACACTTTCAGCGGTCGATAGCCCTTCATACGAGCTGCATACTTGCTGCGCACTTCTAATCACTGTGTGTTTCATTAAGGTGAGGGAGTGATGTATACGTAGATAATAAAAAGACAAACCCCACACTAAAAAGCATTTCGCGTGGTAAGAATTGCAGAATGCAAAAATATCATTGTCAGCTTCTAATGCAGCCATTGGCATTTCTTTCCCCGTTCGCTCATCATTTGATTACATACAGCATATCATAACCTGCCATGGCCCAGAAACTACACCTTGCTTTGCTTGTCTGTGACACGCCTAAACCTGAAGTTCTTGAGAAATATGGCGACTATCCGCGCATGTTTACAAGAATCTTTGAACAAGCGTCCAAGGATCGTAATGTCGAAATTACGTGGGAATACTTTGATGTTGTGCATAAACAAGAGTATCCCGACCTGCGCGATCTTGCTGATAACAAGACCTTCGATGCTATTGTCATCACCGGTTCAGCTGCTTCTGCTTACAAGGACGACCCATGGATTGTCAAGCTGGTAGAGTACGTTTGCATGCTGCGTTCTGACCCATACAAGGCCAATGTCCGTCTTGTCGGCATTTGCTTTGGTCACCAGATCATTGCGCGTGCCTGTGGAGGTCATTGTGAGAAGAACCCCAACGGCTGGGAGGTACGTTACAAGAGATACGTGCGTCTGCTGCTGCTTATGTCGCTCACACTTGTTACCCTTAGTTTGGTCTCGAGTCCGTTTACCTGACTGCACTCGGCAAGGAGTTTTTCCGGACAGAGAAAGGCTTTATCGTAAGTCATCATGACGTGGCGTGTGTACGACTCGCCGAGAACGTTCTGCGATTAAGCGCGTAGTACCATAGAGAGTGCACCAAATACATCAGGATCACGTGAAGGAGCTCCCAGCAGGCTTCCACAGTCTAGCAACGACTGCACCGCATACTCCCATCCACGCTCTTGTTTCCGACGACAGTCAGTGCATTACGATCCAGGGCCATCCAGAGTATCGTCGAGATGCCGCACGCATCCTGCTCAGAGTCCGCCGTGATGCTGGGCTTGTACCTGAAGACTACGCCAACCTTCAGCTGGAAAAACTCGATCGCGAAAGTGACAGTGCTGACGACGATGTTTGGCTCGTAGGCAAGTTTGTTGATTTCATTCTTGGCCAGCTTCCTCTCCAGACCAAGGATCGGGTTTCACCTGATACCGGGGCGGCCCAGGGCCCCAACGTGCGTATTGGCAATGATTAGAAGTATATATAAAAATAAAATGTATTCTACATTGCTTTGCGTCTGAAAAATTGGATGGATGAGCATGATACACTGTTTAAAGTCCGCCAGATAAAAGTAAACTTTGTTGAAATCCCGTTTGCATAATGGTTCTGAGCACTGCCGATAAAGCTGAAGCTGTTGAACATCACGAAGATCGCCAATGAACTGAATGTATCACGAAAGACCATTTGCAAGACCATTGCTGACCGCGAGCAATATGGACACCATGAGCGAAAGGGCGGCTCCAAACGCTCCAGAAAGCTCAAGAACGTGACGAGCGTCTCGTGCTGCGTGAAGTCAAGAAGAATCGTTGCGCTCGCCTGCAACACCTGACGCAGAAATCTGGACTCAATATCAGCACAAAGACTGTCCGATGGTGTCTTTATCGTGGTGGCAGCATCAACTACCGAGTCGCGAAGAAAAAGCCGTTCCTGACGCAGAAGTACAGGGAGAAACACCTTGCCTTCGCAAAGAAGTACAAGTCCTGGGCCCTTGAACTCAGCGCACCCACGTTCAAGAGCGACAGGACGTCGGTGATGGTCTCAGGTGGAATCACCCATGGCAAGAAGACAAAGATCGGCATCTTCCAGAAGAAAGGTCGAGGCCTTCGAAAAGTCTATCATAGATGCGAGGTGAACTGGTACAAGCTCATTCAGAGCATGCCAGACCGCATCAATGCTGTCATTCAGGCGAAAGGCGGCAGTACAATGACACCGATTCAATCAAACACCGATGGGATCAATCCACAGCGCCTTATCTCATTTTTATGGATCAACTGATATGGATGCCGCAGCAAGCTCCCACCTGACGAATGGTGCTTAGAGGAGAAGCCGCACAAGATCGCGTACAAGAAGGTATAGTCATTGGGAAGGGGCCGAGATATTGGGCTTATGTTTTTCTGTTGCTGTTGATCCTAATGTACATACAGCTGTCAGGCGACGCTTCACTAACAGATGACGAAAAGGCGACGCTTTCGGGAGCTCGTGTCGATGCTCAGTGAAAGGTGCTTTGCTTCGCATCGCCTGCTGAAGTGCAGTCAAAGGAGAATCTTAAGTCAATCGACGAATGCACGGTCAAACTATGTTTGACAGTCATTGTCAACTTGCTTGACCGTACAATCAGGCTATATTACGGGAAAGTTCTTCCAGACATCGAACGACCAGTTCGTTGTCGATCACTTGCACCGTTGAATATCGATGCGACATATTATTATGGCACATCTACACTAAGAAAGCTGAACGTGTTGGTGCCAAGCGACGCGCCTCCGATACAGATGCGATGTCTTCTTGTCTGGAACATATGTAAGGTTCAAACGGCCATTTTTTGGTCCTTTTTGATTTATACATACCAACATTTTCCCTTGTAGTGTGGAATCTTTCGGACTTTGGCGCAGCGATGATGAAAGGCGAGCTGCGTTTTACCGCCGCTTTGCTTGTCTGCTGGATCACCTTCTCGCAGACTCATTGATCATGCTTTGCGAGTAATATACTATAGTCTCCTTCTTGTCTATCAGATCTAACCCCTCTTTGTTGTAGCGGTGAAGTTGGAATCCTCATCTTTGAAAGCAGCGAAGGACCTGAGCAAGGCAATATTCTATCCGGGTGACCTGGCGACTGCCCACACAAGATCGGTTTATTGTACAAGTATGCCGAAGTCGGTGTCACTATCGAATTGGCCGCAAACGAGTGGAAAAAAACCAAGACGTCCCCGTTGGTGGCTCAGAACCAACAATCAAAAAACCTACGGGCGAACGCCTCGATCCTCAGCAATCTTGTTTGCCGTGGTATTAATAACACATTGACAATGGATTGGATAGGTAAGACAATAAGATGTGTTATAACAATTATTCCTTTGACACTTTGGTTTATAAAGGGAACTCTGGGTACATGTGCCAGTTGACATGGAACCCCTGCGAGAGGGTATATTTTGCCACACTCATAACCACCCTGCACATCCCTACCGATCCCACCATGCTGGAAGATTCTGTCGTGCTTATGGAGGCATTGTTCATGTTTAAGGTAAATAAGGATGATTGATTTGATTTGATGCTGGTGCTGGCGTTAAATATTGGTTATTGGCAGGCAGTGCTCGTGCAGAATGCCAAGATAATCAAAGCAAGTATCCAGCGCTCCACACAGAGAAAAAGGCTTGCAAGTATTGCTTGTTGTCACGGCAGCCTCACGATACAAAATTATCACCAGCAGCCACGTGTCTGGCACTTCAATTCAATCGCGATCGCTGTATTTATGAATCAGCACCATGGTTTAAGCATACCCGTCTTGTCATTTTGCTTTGATCTCATACAACCCAACAACCCTTGTTATATTCTCTCCTCACTGCCACCATATCTCAGCTCACAATGATTACCACTGTTCCTAGCAATGCCATGATATTGACGTTGTTTATATTAAAGCTCATAGTATTCTAGGCGATATACTATGATTAGTCTTCAATAAACCCATTGTGGATCATATAATTCAACGATCTTTCTTAAGTCACTCTATATTATCTTCAACCTGTATAATGGCGCCAAACTGCATATACCAGATTTTGGCACTTCTGTATTTTTAGACACAAAGAGCGCATCGTTGAGAAATGGATCTTGGGTGCAACATTTTAAATTACAGTACATAGTGTACACACAAACAGTGAATTTGGGTTGCCAATGGCGGAGTCGAATAACCTGTAACGTCTTCCTCTTCACTCGTGTATTTTATAGTCGACACGTACCCACAATAACAATGGCGACCGAGACCATCTCCGAAGACAAGTTTGAAGCTTTCTCGAAATATGATTTCGATAATGACGAGGAATACAAGGTAACGCATAGTCGCATGTCCCCCAGAGACCGGATCTGTTGAGCCCAAACACGCCTTTAGACTGGCTTGGCCACCATTTTAAAACGAGCGGGCGACGATGCCAATGCAGAAACGGTTGAGAAAGCCAAGGTCTTTTATTTCAACAAGTAAGAATATAGCAATACACGGTACACACTACATATGTATCGTATATGTATACGTATATGTGTAAATGCGAACGTATCCATAGGCTAACCTACCCCACAGGTTTATTCAACCGCTGACTTTGGACGAGCTGCACGCATGGAAGGCGAGCAAGAAAGGGCCGGAAGCGTGGAGCCAGCGCCAGCCCGTCGCTGCTCCCAAGACTCCTACTCCGTCCCGGCCAATCGATCAAGATGAAGACGGTAAAGAAATAGGCACCACCCCTCAATCTGTAAAATTTACCTTTCAAGAACTCGTCGAGATGATCGAATCTGGCCAAGAAATACCAGGTGCGCCTCTCCATCCTAATTCTGTTGCTAGTCACTGACTTCTAACACTTTTCTAAGGCATCCGTCAGATTCCCAACAAAATTAATGAAGGTCCTCCGAGCGAGGCGAAGATGCCAGCCCGTCGTAAGCCCTGGGAGCAACAACAGAAATAAATTACCCTCCCCTTTGTTGAGTTAAATCGCATCGTGTCGCATGGCGTGCTTTGTTATGAACCCCTCTGCATAGTTCTTGTAGCCACCATATTCGTTTCCAAACATTCTAGATCCATTTCTTGGTATATCGAACATGAAACAGCAAAGAAAAGCAATGTATTATTGGGAATTATACTAAGGGGTATCAATTGAATGTTTCTATACAAAATATCCTTTCGGATCAGCACGCGAGCTCGCTCACATGAAAGAATGCACTCGGGGCGGTAGTCGGCGTGCTAGGTACAGAACGCGAGTAAGCTTGTCGTGAGTAAGAGCGACGAGGTATTGAGATTGAGCCAGGCATGGTAGTCACTGGTCGTTTGCGCTTGCTGAGTGAGGAAGACGGTGGATACTGGGTCGGCGCCGGCGGGGACGGGTCTGCTGTTGTTTTAGGACATTGAAGGCCCAGGAGCCGACGAAAGTAGCGAGATAAAGAATCGATAGTAAGTCCGGACGCGAATTCAAGTGCCAGTAAGGCAAGTCGTATGGAAATGAAAGAGGACGTCAACGCACTGGTGAATATGGCCAGCGAACCGAGCACAGCGAGCAACGTAGCCATAATGGGTGTCAAAACAACGCAGCTGATAGCGGACAGAATGGATGGCATGGTCGAGGCGGGTAAAAGATGGTAAAATTGGAGGAAGAGAACTATCGCCGTCGGCAATTTATATGCCAGTGAGAAAAAAAAAAGAACGGTTTTGTATGGTGATAGGTGTATCACATGCAGAATCTTTTTCTTTTTTTGCTTGACGAAGTTGCCTTTTGCGACCATCTGTGACGCGAACCCGTGATCGGCTCGCTGCTGCCCCACATTACGCCCCCCGCAGCATCATCGCAGAGCTTACGTCAAGCGGGCTCCAGAAAGAATTACTGTGTAACATTGCTCGTCGAACCCCAAGCATTTTTCTTGCCCGCAAGAAACATATGCATGCAGTTTCTCGGGATTTACTGCCTTGCTGTGCATATGGATTGGGGGATGCGAATGCGCGCTCTTTTTTGATTTACCTGCGACTGCTTCTGTTACCCTTTTTTTCAGTGCCTGTCTGCTGCAACCCTCTCACCGCCCCCGGTTCTTCTCATACCCTCTGACCTCGTTCTCCGCTCATGCAGGTAGATAGTCTAGGCAGGTACTTTCCCATTTGTATTTACATATTCTTACATACACACACAAAAACTCTGGTACAATAGACGAGTGACAACACGGTTTCTATTGGTGACCTGTCACCTGCAGATGGCGAACACTATCTAAAAAATGACAGTCTCCCTGGTAAATAATCCCATTCACCGCCGCCCTATCATGGTGGCCGCTCATTGGGCCTTGGATCGCTTATCGCTGGATTTTTTAGCTCCACCAGTTCCAGCGGGCCCGGGCTTGGCACCAGGATCTTTATTTGGGTGGTGCGCCGCCGCACTAAATATCCAGATGGCGTTGTGCACTATTCCAGCATTGGCGAATATTATGGATCGATAAATCAAGTGAATCCGAATATGCGATGAAAAGAGAGTTTCGCCCACCGGCATACGATAGTAGAAGGAAGTAAAGGAGAGCTGGAAAGAGCGAGGAGATCCCGTTGAACGGAGGAGATTCGCCAGATGTCTTGCGAAGGGGTAAATAAAAGGTCTTCATCTCTGTAATATGTGCACCGGCTGTTTCATTGGCGATGACGAAGAGAAGCACGTTAAGCTATTGATAGGCTACGACTACGTAATGACCAGCCACAAGCAAAATCACTGTTAGAGCGTGCCTTCCAGACTTGGGCCAGTTGACAATCGGTGCCATCTAGGGCATAGCGCCCGTTATGCAGCATCAGTTAAGGTTCAACAGGGGCTCTTGTGCATGTACCAGCGCACGACACGCTTCTCTCTCTCTCTCTCTTCCTTTTTTTTTTTTTTTTTTTTTTTTTTACTTTTTGGATGAAAAAATTGTATAATAAAGGAAAGGGAAAAGGGGTTTTGTCCTCGGCGAAAGGACGATGACGAGAAGATTTGGCGGCAGACTGTCACCCCAGATATGGCCATATCATCCGTCAAATGATGTATGTCCCTTTTCCTATTTGCTGTTTCTCGCGCCAACAGTGAATGTGTATTAAGTGTGTTGATTTTTTGTGGCATTGCCTTTTCGTGATGATGCTTTGGCTGCATTTCCCGCGCAACAAGTGTCCAAAAAAAGAGATTGACTTGTCTATGTGTGTATGTGTGCTGACACAATTCTCACCAATAATCCATGTCTGTCAAGAACCGCCCCCCCCCACTCCCTTTCTTAATTCAGACATTCAGGCATTCACACATCACACATAACGCACACTATCCGCGCATAGTATTTACATCCATGCCTCACACACGGGCCTTCGTACGCTCATATCAACCCTCTTTTTAAGCTTTCATGCCCCTTCACGCAGCCCCCAAGCACCCCCTCCCCCAAACCATCCAACCCCTTTGCACACACTCACACACATACGAGTGCTGCCGGGTGCTGCTGGTGCTCCTCTCTCCAAGGCAGGTGCTCCCTTCGCTCAGCCGAAATATTTAAAGCTGTTTCTTTTCTGTCTGTCTTTTGTTTTCCCAAGAAGTGTCATCTTGTACTGTACCAGTAGTAGCCCATCTTACCCCCACTACCATCTTATAAATCTTTCATTCCTCCTCTATTACCCGCAACTGCTTGTACATTATACACTTTTCTACTATTTTACTGTTGCGTCATGACTGGTAAGCCGACCCGTTTTGCCGCTTTTTCTTTGGATCTATGGCATGCTGAATTTTTTCGACTCTTCTTGTGCTCTTTGTTTGGCAGGTGCTATGGATATTAAGAACTTGTTGTGCCATCCTTGTGATCCAATCACCGTACATCCAGCACAACCACAACCATCGCAGCAAGGAAAAGACCATTCAGCCTTCTCTACACCTTTTTCGCTGGCTTGCGACTCACAGTCTCTGCAACAAAATCAGCAACAACAGAAAACAACCCACACCATTCAATCCACATGTTTCACGCAACAAGAGCATGAACCTTTCTACGCATCCTTGTGGAAGCATCGGCTTCCTAGTCCTACGAGCCCAACCAGTCACGACCACACATACCACCCGTATTACCCTCATCACCAGCAGACGTTACCGTCTTCACCCCCGGCACTCGTTCGCAGTCGAACCACCAGCGATGCCTCTTCCACCTCTTCATCGAGCCCAAAAGAAACCTCGTGGACGTACCCTCCGACTCCTAGAGACGATACAGACAATGGCCATACGATTCTCTACGGTTCAAGCACCGCGTCTGGTGCGACGCCCGTCCCTTTCAGCACAACGAGCACAGCGAGCCACAACAGCATCAGTAGCAACAGCAGCGGTGGAACCCATATGAGTCGAGCGCGCTCCTGCTCCCGAAGGTCGCGTGCTTCCTCGTCAACGTCATCATGCGACGCACCTATCCAGACCCGCATGGCGTGGACACCGTACGAAGATGAACTGCTGCAGCAGGGCTATGACGAAGGCTTATCGTGGGCCATGATCTCGTCAACCTATCTGCCGCACCGCTCGCGAGGCTGCTGTTGGGGCCGGTTCAAGACGCTCCAGAGCAAAAACTTGGTCGATCCCAAACGCCAGCACACGCGTCTTTTCCGCAAACCCTGGAGGGTAGTCGACAACAAGCCCCAGCAGTCTTAAAATTTTGCGATCGCAGCAGCTGGCCGTAATGCATGCAATTCATCCACACACGCCCCCCTTTCTCATCTCCTCTTCTGGTTACATATTTTTCATTGCCTTTTCCGTTCTTTTATCCTTTTTTACACTAGTTTATGCAGAATTGACACACCCTCTTGTATTTAATCGTTTTTCCCTTTTACTTACTATGCCAGGTGGCTTTATTGCTTTCTACCTGTTCTCTCTTCTATGTTATCTCCTACCTTTTATGCCTTATTACGCTTTTATTATCCCATTTACTTTTTCTCGCAGCAGCAGCTAATACCGTTTTTACTTTCCCCTTTTCTCCTACATCGTATCTCCTCATCCCTGACAAAAACGTACGTGAGCGATTTCTCCTATGTCACGTACTCAACCCACCCTTTCTCCTTTTGCCTTTGCTCTATATGGCCAATTTATCGCTTTTTGGTCATGAATTGACATTTCCGCCAGTCTTCGCACATCCACCCACCCCTTTCTCATACATTTATCAGCCAGATCCACTATAATTAACAAACAGATGCAGTAACATATATTATTACACTTATTTTTATTCGTTTTCTATTCAATAAACAGTGTGAAAGCATTTATTTTTGGACTGCATAATTTTGTGGCGTAACGTGCGTGAAGTAGGATATATATGTGAATGTATGCACATATGTGGACAGTGGTATCAGAGAAGGCAGGTACTCGTTCTTACATCCCGTACATATCCCTTAACTTTCTCTTTTTTTATGCCTCACTTCTTTTATTTTCATTCGAAGGTTTGAGTCTATCTATTCTCACATCCTCTATTATCATTGCAGCTCCGTTATGGTCTCGTCTACAGCGATAATATAGTGCGCCAAGTGTACATCAAAAGGAGTGACATACTAAGGATCCAGTGCGTCAGTAGATAAATATGAACATTTGGTATTGCAAAGCACTACATGCTTTGCAAAGGTATGGAGTTGTGGACGAGGATGGATGTGATATTGATGGTTCTACAAGTAAGTGATCCCTCTCCCCCCCCCCCTTTTGCCCTTGTACTCAAGGGGCAGTCAACGCCCAAGAGGAGCAGCAGCAGCAATAGTTGCTCGGGGCCTGGAAAGAAACGCTGCCGTATGAGACTCTGCTACGCGCAGTGAAATGTCTGACTTTATAATTGATAGTCTCAGGCTGACTGCGCCCCGCCTGTGACTTGCAAATATTAGCCGGCACTGCGCCGGACTGAGAAAGACGTACCAGCCTGCAGGATAAAATAATGATGGACGAAGATGAATATGAAAGAGGCGGCTCATCAGCGGCGTCACCCGCATGGCAAAGATAATATAATAGAATGGCTCAACAATGAAAAGGCGAATTTCTTTGTTTTTATTTTTATTTTGTGGAAAAAAAGGGAAAGTGTATGTGTATGATATGTGTATAGACGAGTTCAGCCAATTGTGTTTCGCGCCGCGCATAGACTTTGAATACTTGGCTGTCCGCGTGTCTCAGTATTCTTCCTCACTTTTGTCTTCTACTCTTTAAACATGAGCTCTGTCCACCTTCTCAGTTCCGATAACGAAACCTTCACCGTTGAGAAAGACGTCGCCGAGCGATCTGTTCTGATCAAGAACATGCTTGAAGGTGGGTTTCTTTCTTTTTCTCTTTTTTTCTATTTTCTTCTAATGATGGCCGAAACGTCTCGGAATCAACCCAGTAAACACATTGACTAATTCATTTTGTTAAACACCGAGCAGACGTTGGTGAGAGTGATGCTCCCATTCCGCTTCCCAACGTGACGGCCAAGATCTTGCGAAAGGTAAAGTGGGACGAGTGGTTGGGGGAGGTTTTTCTCCTAGAGACAGTACGTAACAACCTTTTGGCGGGGAAATTCAGGTCATCGAGTGGTGTGAGCAGCACAAGAACGACCCTGTCGTCCAAGACGAGCAGGAGCGTCGCAACACTGACATCGATGAGTGGGATCAGAAGTACATGGAAGTCGACCAGGAAACCCTGTTTGACATCATCCTGGTAAGAAAATACTCATTAATTAGTATTAGTTACTCGTATCATGCTTTTCGAGGTTTATCACAGCCCTCGAGAGAGTGGATCGACTGATTGGCTATTGATTAAACTAACAACGTTGTAGGCTGCCAACTACCTTGATATCAAGCCCCTTTTGGATGTCGGCTGCAAGACCGTTGCCAACATGATCAAGGGCAAGAGTGCCGAGGAGATCAGACGTACCTTCAACATCACCAACGACTTCACTCCCGAGGAGGAAGCTCAGATCAAGAAAGAGAACGTGAGTCTTCCCTTTCTCTTCCTTTGCTTGTCTTTCTTACTGACATGTATTTCTTCGTTCTTTTTCTATACAGGAATGGGCCGAGGACCGATAAATCGCTTCTTGTAAACCCTATGTCATGATTCTAGTTCTATTCAAACAAAGAACTCACTCTTTTACCACTTGCTATACTTGACTTTTGGATCCAAACCATTAAAAATCTACATTGAAAAATAGGAAAAAAGGAAAGGTCTGCAAAGTCTGTAAACCAAGCGTCTGGATGGCGAGTACATTATATAGGCTGGATGGAAGAGATCATGGCGGGGTGTGGGTGGCAATGTAACATATGTGAAATACGCGACACATTGTAAGAATAGATGCTATGCCATTCAAGGATAGGTGGAAAGGACAACATGCGTAGTAGTCTTAACAAGCTTGTCAAGTGAAAACGAGGGTACCCGGAAAATGTACGTAGATTACCATTAACGATGGCTATTGGGAACACTATCACTCGATGTCACTTTAAGCTTCCGAAAAAGAACACACGGACTGTGTCAATCAGGTACAGCTCATTTCTTGTAATCATTACTTGTGTAGCCTTCACCAAATTCTGCACAGGCATGGAACTAGGAACAATAAGCCAAGGCCAGACTGCAACTCCTCTTTCTCTTTATTTTCTCTTCATTCTTCTCTTCTCTTTTCCATTGTCTTCTATCCTCTCTTTCTCTTCCTTCATTCTTCCCTTTACTTCGCCGTATCGAGTCCGCCTGCCTGTCGGTGGGTGTTGACAAAAAATTTTGACCAGTCATTATGGAACTTAAGGTACTCGGATAAAAAATGGGTCTCCCTTTCTCTTTTACTAATAATAAGCTAGCAATATGAAATTCAGCAGTGGTCTAAAGGATGTGCAGCATTCGATAACCGGGATTACGATCTTGCCTTACGGACGTTCATGGTATGTTCATCTTTCAAGACTGTAATATCAATATTGGCAGACTCACGGATAAAAAAAATTTCTATTCAGCGCATCGGCGATAACGCGAAAATGCACTTCAATATTGGACTCATTTTCGGTACCATTAACGATCACCGACGCGCGGTAGGTAACCAATCACTGGTATCATTATACCGGACTAATCGTCTCCTCTTTACTTTCTCGTTTCCCAAAACATTGTACTCTTAGTTGGCCGCATTTAACAAAGCGTTGAGTCTGGACCCTTTCTATGCCGTGGCCAGTTTCCAGAAGGGTGTATCCCATTTTCTGATGGGTGACCTCGTGTCGGCCTGCGAGGATTTTGACCAAGCCCACCAGGTACGTACAAGGTTGATACAAAGATGACCTTCATACGGGAGTGGCTGACGCTATGAATGGGTGACGCACAGAAACTTCGGGGGAATGCGATCATCAATTATCACCAATTAGGCCTGCCGTTTCGATTGTACGAGTGTGAGGTGCTCTTCAATCGTGGGATTTGCCACCTGCACCTTGGCAAGATTGATGCAGGACTCACGGACCTCTACTTTGCACAAAAAAAGAAAATGTCGCGTGAGCATGTCGTGGTTGATCAGGCGGTACACGACAGGGGAAAAGGCTACTCGGTTTTTTCCATCCCCCCCGGTATCCTATATCGGCCACCCGAGTACAAGATCCATGGCCTTCTACACATTGACGAGAATGATTTTGTTGTGTCCTTTCAGGACGGAACCTATAGACGACGATTACGCAACAATTCTTTCTTGTTGACCGCCGGACCCGGTGGAAGAGATGTGTCAGCTGCCACAAATCACCGACAAGAGGACCCTGTTACACAAGATATGGATGTCCACCATTCCCGCCACGAGCAAGATGATCCCGAATGGCCACAAGCTGCAACGACAGCGACCATGATCGCAGCACAACCTTACCGGCACTGTAAACAAGGCCATGAGCCTGCTTCGCCCCAAAGTATCGACAGTATGGACGACCCGCTGCCCCCCGTATACAAGAAGCCCGAAACACCGCCCATGTTTACCGATGAATATACATGGAAAGTCGCGCGCCACGGCCACACTTCAAATAGTGTCAGCATCCACAACAATAATAAGAATAGCAGCAAAACATCTATGGCAACTCCAAACTATGCAACAAACAACCCCAAGAATAGGAAGGTAGACAGCGGATGCCTTCCTTCACCTTCATATGACGAGGATGAAGACCCCAACGCAATGCAGAGCATGCTGGATACAGAGCTCGACCGAATCTTGGCTGCACTGACAGCGAGTCAAGATACACCTGTGGGAGCTGTTCCCGAACTTTACAACGGTGCTGCATCCGCAGCTGCTATGGCCGACGGGAGGGCACAAACGCCAGCGGAACGCGAAGAGAGGGCGGATGGCTCGGCATCAGCAGCAAAAGTAAAACCGAGCCTACCACATCAACACAACAACACGACTCTAAAAACAGCATATATCTCCAAGCTGAAACTCAAAGTACATTTCCACGACACACGGGCCCTCTTGGTGCCAAGCACCATTACGTTTGCCGAACTCATGACTCGCATCCACGAAAAATTTGACGTGCCACTAAGCATCCCTCTGCGGTTACAGTACAAGGACGATGAGGAGCAGCGTGTTCTCATGATCGATCAAGACGACCTAATTATGGCACGTCGTATTCATCGCCTACGCAACAAAAGCTCGATGGGAGACGAAAAGCTGGAGCTTTGGTGTGTCGCCTGACATGTTTTTTCCCTGTTCCTGTTTCTCTTTTTTTGTCGGTGCCACAGCTCTATTTTTTCTTTTTCTTTTTGCATTTTCCCTTTCTGAAAGACGTTGTAAATAAAGCATATTTTTCTTCTTTTGTTGTATGAATCTAAATCGTCATAACAATGCTGTTTTGGTTTCTTACGTGATGTTTGTGCGCTTTGACCAACTACACCGCTTGCTGCTGCTATTCTTGGCAAGGTTCGGATGTCTCAGCCTTCCGACAGCGCAATTCCGTTGCCTCCCCCTTCGCACGCTCGCTGCAAACTTTTTATTTTTATTTTCGCGAGTTGATCTAAATTAGGATCGAAACGCAACAGTCATGCTCTGTATGTCAATGTGATGCTAAGTATGTTTCGCCATTCTCTAGTTCTATGTATGATCACGACCGGGCGGGACCCATAAAAAAGGTATAAAAGGCCCACGGTAAAAACAGATGCCATTTCTTCACTACTATCACTACAATAAGCAGTATTTACAACTACAATGCTCTCCTCTTCTCTTCGCCTGTTTGCAACAGCATTGGTGCTCGTCCTCTTGGTCAGCCTGGCTCAAGCTGCTCCCCTTAAGCGCTCCATAAACATTCAAGTCAAGTCGGCCTCGTCCTTCTGCACCTATCTTCCGGCCAAACCTGGTCTGGAGATTGGCGGAACTGAAGGCTCAGCTGAACCCTTCTGCACTGATGCCTCACTTGCGGGTAGCGCTGGTCATGCTATGCCATCAGGCTTTATCAAGACGGCCCATTACAAGAAGAGTTCGACCTACGCTCAGATCACTGGTACTATCAACCGTGCGGCCTACAAGCTCTCTGCATCGGATGGTGGTGGACAGTATGACAACCGCAACGAAGCAGCTACTTGCAACGGCTACAAATACTGGGTGAACCTCGTCGAGCCTGATATCGAGCGTTTTTGCATCCGCTGCTGCCAAAATTCCGCGGACTGTAACCTTGGCCGATCCGAGTATGGCTGTGAACGTGTCGTCCCTGGTGACTATAGCTAAATCAAGAATGATCCTGCGCATATACTGCATACGTACATACTTGCACGCTTACTTGGGCGAATCTGTTGTATATTTTCTCTCCCTCGCCATCAGCCTTTCTCCACCTTTCCATTATCATTTTGTCATCTAAATATCTAACAATCTGTGAATAAATCCATCCCATTCCTTTCATGTAAAAAGAATGCTAGTATGACCACTGTTAGCTTCGTTTTGAATTCTGCTCAGTCATTCTCTGTGCTTTTTCTCACTCTTTCCTACCACATTACATCTTTCACAGTTATTTTTACTCTATCATGCCCGCCGAAAACCTCGATTTCATTCTCATGCTAGGCCCAAGAGCAAAAAAGGTGAACGCCCTTGTCTATGGGGCAATATGACGTATACGATGCTCAATGATCAACGGGTGTAACTGTAGAGGGCGTGTTACTCAAGTAAGACAAGACTAGCCCATAGATCATATTGCTGACAAGTTGAGGGGAATCAACATCTTTCGACTACTGAGCAACACGTGTGAGGGTAGGATTGCATCATCTTCCCTATATCCAAAATCATGAAGGTGTTCGTGTGCACCACGAAATCTCAATTTTTCTTTCTTTTTTAGCACTGTTCGCAAACTGAAAACAAAAAAAAAACAGGATAGCCGCGTTTGGTATCTCATTCCAGCTTTCGGTTTTTCTCGGCATATTTGGAAACTTGGAGAGTGATGTATTATGTCGCCACTACTGCGTCGTGTGGTTGCATTCAAAATCATGAATCACGATTATGAACTGGGTTATACTTCTCTGATACTGCAGCTGCAGCCGTGATTCCTTAGGTTAACGCACCTCAAGCCATTCCGAGATGAATTTGGATAAGTTTGGATCCGTCTCCATGCTTCGTGACGCGCGAAGCAACACTAAATTTTTTTGGGTCCAAGAAAAACATTCCTGCTGCTTTCACACGATAGTTCGTGTAACGTTACAAAAGATCGCCTTGCCTGCCGAAAAGTCCCATCAAAAGCGTATGCAATATGCTGCATGAAACATGGCATCCATTATCTACACTGACAAAGCTGGTCTCAACAAATCAACTCTGTAGCCATGCAAAAATATATGTCAGTGACGATCACCGCAACAGACTTATTTCATAGTCCCTGATTTAGCACATGTTGACGAAAGGCGATCAGACTCAGCCGCCAAATATGCGGCTAGTGTAAACTAAGGTCCCTGTCCACGGACCCTACCTATAATATTCTTGTAGTGATCACTCTCCACGAGCTTTGTAGAAGAGTATTATCTCGCTATAGCCATAAATTAAGGGGTGAAGTCAGCCATAACTTTTTCCTTATTGGTACCATAATCAAGTATCACTGTGTACAAATCACGCGCGTATGTACGAGTGTACGAAGAGTACTGAGACGGTTGAAAATGGATCGGAGGTCCTTGGTAAGCATATAGACTGAGAGTGCACATCATGTCTTCATTCTTTTTAGATGATGTATTTGACCAAGTATCCCTTTTTCTCATTGAGTACATTGTAAAAGGATTCGTTAATAATCGGGTGACTGAAATAAACGCATTGTTATAGCTCGATCTCTTGCTAAAGTGAGGATGGACGCACACACAAGCGAGACATGTGTGAGCTAGAATAATATATATGTAAAGTAAAATCGCTTGTCTCAACAACACCTGGATACACGATTTTACTGTTGTCGTTTTCTCCTGTCCGCATTTGATTTGTATTAATATTCTACTGTTGAGTGTGCACTTGAATCAATACTCCTGTTAAGACAAGAAGTTTCATAACGTGGCTTGCCCGCATTGATGCCTACACCATTATCAAGCTACTATCACTCAATGAACGACAGCTGACTCTTGTTTTTGACACCTAGATGTACTTCATATGCATGATAGAAGTAGCATATTGTAGATCATACGAGTAACTACTGTAGCAGTTCTAAGTTCCTGGAAAATTTCGGATTATGTAATCAATTCTGTCACAACGACACCAAAAGACAATAACTTATATAATGTATATAATTTGAAGTGAGGATCAGTGTAACCACTTATATATGCAAGTAGCATATAACTCCAAGTGCATACAATTTCTTTTAGATCAAACCCCTCTCAACGATTAATAAACCTTTTCCCTGAGCTATCCAATCTTTGCTCTTGAAACTGTCGTAGCGGCAGCATGCCAAGTCGATCCCAGCTATCATTTGTCATGGATCACCTCCCAGGAATAATGATAATTCGCCACGGGTCAATGGTTACGCGAAAGATATGACATATTTGAGACGCACAAAGAAAAGCTCAAAGTAAGCAATGTAAGGTTAACATCAGAACTTAGGAGCAAAGATGAGATAATAAGTTATCTAGACGCAGAAGCCAGATAATGCAAAGTACTGTTAAACGAACGAGAGAACGAGATCGTTGGAGTCAAGAGCGCTTTAGGGCGACTTCGACATCGAGACGAGTAGCTACAGAAAGATAGCAGCCTCCACAGTCACGGGATTGCTCCTACACTATACGCAATTAATAACGAGTCGCAAAGATATCTAGGCCAGCTTAAGCGTGAAAATGGCAAGTGTGGCAAGAGCGCGTCCGCCTTCGGCACGGGAACAGTGATTTAGGCAGTGCAAGATATTGTCGGTCAGTTTCAACAGAAAAATGCACAGTTACAACAGGAGAGCAGATGTCATTGAAAGTAGTACAATATTTTACGCGTAAAAGAGTTGCGTTCCTTATCACAAGTGTTGACACAAGCGGATGAGCGTAGCAACACAACATAGCTTGCAGAAGAACAATAAATTCTTCCGGGACAGGTTGAAGAGGCATGAAACTTTACTCAATTAGCAGAGGATTACTAACGTGAGCTAAAAGATACGAACCAGGTGCTTTTCAATCTTGGTCTAGTATGGAACATAAAGTAAACTCATACAAGTTTTGGTGGGTAATGTTGCCATTGAAGTGCAGAGGATGCTGAGCTCAAAATTTATGAATGAATAGAAGTGCGCAGACGCGTCTCGAACAAATTCGCTGCTTGCTTCTTCAGACAAACACGACACGATCTCGATGGAGAACAACGATCAAGCCTACGCTGCTCTCCAGCAATACCTCCAGCAAACCCTGAATCCGGCCACCCAGAAAGAGGGTAAGTTTCTTCTTGTCCCTAATATCCTCTCTAACTAACGTGAACAAAAAAAAAAAAAAAAACCCAACGACAGCCGAGCACCAGCTGGCCGCAGTCGAGGTTCAACAGGGTTTTGGATTGTTACTGTTACGTCTCATTAGTGACGAAGCCGTGGATCCTACTCTTCGATTCGCTGGATCCGTCTACTTTAAGAACTATATCAAACGAAACTGGGTTCCTGTAGGTCGCAATCACCCTCACTTGTCCATTCAGTCCATTGACAACACGTGTTTGTTTATGTCCAAAGGAAAACGAGAATGAAGACAAAATTGCGCCTCAGGATCGAATGACCATCAAGGCTCAAATTGTTCAGCTCATGATTAGCGTTCCTGACAAGATTCAGCTCCAAGTTAGCGATGCTTTGACCATCATGGCTGAGGAGGACTTCCCGGAAAACTGGGACAGCCTTTTGCAGGTATTCCCGATATTGCTTATGGGAGTAACACATTGTTGACTGGCATTTTATAGGACCTCATCAGCCGCTTGAGTCCTACTGATTACAGAGTTAATAACGGTATCCTTCAAGTCGCTCACTCGATTTTCAAAAGGTATCTCTGCATATGCCAGGTGTGCTTTGCATGATTATATTCATTGTGTAATTTTTTTATCATAGATGGCGCTCTCATTTTGAGTCCAATTCGCTTATGTTGGAGATCAAATACGTTCTTGACCGGTTCTGTGAGCCCTACATGCAGCTCTTCCAGGTAAACAAAAATGGAGGATACAGTCAATGAAGCTGGTTCTAAACTGCCCTTCCAAAGATCACCGACAGATTGATCAACGAAAATGCTGCAAATGAGGGTGCTCTCAAGCAACTCTCGGTCTCGCTGAACCTTCTGATCAAGATTTTCCATGATCTCAACTGCCAGGATCTGCCTGAGTTCTTTGAGGACAATATGCAGTTTTTCATGGAGCTGTTCCAGAAATACCTCATCTACGGTAATGTTCTCCTCGAAAGTCAGGTAAGACAAAGAATAGGTCATATTCACGGCAGACATAACTGACATTCCTTCTTTAAGGATGAAGACGAGGCCGGCCCGCTCGAAAAGATCAAGACAAGCATATGCGAAGTCTTGGAGCTTTACACGCAAAAGTACCTGGAAGATTTCCATATGCTAAACAATTTTGTGCCCATTGTCTTTGACTTGCTTGCCAGTCGGGGTCATGAGGCCAAGAATGACACTGTAAGTATCTCTCATCCATATTCCATCCACAATGCTCACTATTATTGTAGCTCGTCTGCAAAGGTTTATCGCTTCTGACGTGTATGGTAAAAACGGAGAATGTATCGGGCGCACTCTTGGCCGGCGACACTCTGAAGAGCATGTGCGAGAAAATCGCGCTTCCCAATATTGCGATGCGCGGTAAATCATATCTTATTCAAAATAAGGCAAATGTGTATTTATCGTGCATATTTACATAGAATCGGACGAAGAGCTCTTCGAAGACAATCCGATCGAATACATTCGCCGTGATTTGGAAGGCTCAGGTACAGCAGCTAGTGACTGAAGAGAAGACACGTTTTCTTATTCCATCTAGATACCGACACTCGCCGCCGTGCGGCTGCCGATTTCATCCGTGGTCTGATGGAGCGTCTGGAAGCTCAAGTGACAGAAATCATGTCGCAGTATATCCAGCATTATCTTCAGGTACTTTTTCCATTTATACGACAAAGCGCTTTTACTAAAACACAATATAGCGGTATGCTGCTAGCCCCCAGGATCATTGGAAGGACAAGAACACTGCCATTTTCTTGCTCGTAGCTATCGCTGCACGCTCGTCCACGGCTTCGGTAATTATACAGTTTTATCGCTTTGTCGTATCAATGTTTTATATTCACAATTGTTGTGTGCATAGTATGGTGTGACCAAGACAAACTCGCTCGTTAACATTGTCGACTTCTTCTCGCAAAATGTTGTCATCGATCTGCAGAGTGGACCCAACGAAGGAAATCCTATCCTGAAGGTTGATGCTATCAAGTATTTGTACACGTTCCGCAGTCAGGTAATTCACTCAATTTGACGTGACACATGTACGATGAGTCTAATCTTTACTATTATAACAGCTCAACAAAGAGCAGCTCCTTTCTGTCTTTCCTTTGCTCGTCAAGCATCTTGAAAGCACCAATTACGTGGTTCACACGTACTCAGCTATTGCTATTGAGCGCGTTCTTTTCATTCGAGAGGGCAAAAGTATGCTGTAAGTACAATATTTACACAAGGAGGAAAACAGTTATTCATCAGATTCTGTAGGTTCACGTCAGGAGATGTTGCGCCTTATGCCGAGACACTTTTATCTCAGCTTTTCAAGCTCATCGAGGCGGGCCAAACGCCAGAGAAGCTTTCTGAGAACGATTATCTTATGAAGAGTAAGTTCAGCTGATTCAGACAGTCGCAGCGGCTTATCAGTTATAAAGCGGTCATGCGAGTTATTATCACCTGCCGTCAAGACATGGTGACCTATGTGAATGTCATTATGGGCAAACTCACTAGCATACTTGGTGTTGTCAGTCGAAACCCGAGTAACCCGCGCTTCAATCACTATATCTTCGAGAGTATCGGCGCTCTTATTCGGTTAGTAGTATTAACTCCAAGCTACTAGTCTTATTGACGTTTGTCTTTATTTCCGTGGTCCAGTTTCATTTGCCCTATCTCTGAAGGAGCCGTCTCTGAATTTGAGAACTTGGTATTCGGACCTTTCCAGGTCATTTTAGCTCAGGATATCCAAGGTAAGTCAACGCAACTTCTATTATGCGCGATTAATGGTCCCTCGTAGAGTTCAAGCCGTATGTCTTCCAGCTCATGGCCCAGCTTCTTGAGCAGCACAAGGGTCAAGATTTGTCAGACGCTTATACTTCTTTGCTGAACCCCATCCTCCAGCCTCAAGTCTGGGATCCTGGTAAGTGCATGTCACAGGAAAGGGGCGGTCTGTTTACACATGGATGTTTTTGAACTAGCCAACACCCCGGCATTGGTGCGACTTGTGCAAGCGTACCTTTCTAAGGGTATCAACACGCTATTGGCACAAAACAAACTGGAGCCTATCCTGGGTATCTTCCAACAAAAACTCATCAACTCCCGTCACAATGACTTCTACGCCCTACAGCTCCTCAGCAGCATCACTAAATATGTTCCGTCGAATGTGTTGCTGAACTACCTCCCGGTCCTGTTGACGTCCGTCCTGACCCGGTTACAATCCAAGAAGAAGAATAACAACATGGTCTTTGACAAGTTCACTCGCAGCTTTACGCAGTGGATCTGTCTTTTCTGCGTCTTGGACTCTCAAGGTGGTCCTGACAATCTTATCCGGGTGTTCGACAATATCCAACCAGGGTAAGTGTCAAAATTCTCCATCAGAAATTTGGCTTATACGACCTTATGTAGACTGTTTGGCCAGATCATTACCCTGTTCGTTGTGCCAGACTTGAACGCGCTGCGTGAGCCCGTGGACTACAAGACCTGTAGTATCGGTATCGCACGCCTACTCACTCAAAGCCAGCTCCTACTGGAAGGAGCGTATGCCACGCAAGTATGGCCAAAGGTATTCACTGGTCTGTTGGGGATGCTTGAGCTTCCCCCCAACACGAATGAGGACGGACCGGACGAGTTCTACCTGCTTGATCTGGAAGAAACGGGCTACCAAGCTACGTATGCGCGTCTGTTCACATCGAGCCCTGTGCGCGAGGATCCGACTGCATCATACCCTGCGTGCCAGGTTTACTTGGTGCAGCAACTTGTATCCATGCCACATGAAAAGCGTACTTTGGTAAGTGTGTTTAGACAGACTCGCATGATGTTCTAACACTAGAATTAGATTAAATCGCTTTTACCCCCCGAGGCAAATCAATTCCTGCCAAAGTACTTTGAGGCTGCAGGTGTGCCCATGGACAGGCTGTAACTCACTTATTCGCATCATAACTTCACTCCCTTCTTAAAAACATCCTCTCCCCCACCCCAACCCACCCCACCCCAGATCAATGGAACACAGCACAGCGTGAACCAGATGAACCCAGAATACAAACACGAGCCCAATCCCCCTTTTTTACTGTTTGTCGCAGTATTCATTCAATAAACTAAGTTAGCAGTGCTGTCAGGCACCACCCTCTACATATTCAATGCCCGCCAGAAAAAAAAGAAGGAAATAAAAAAAAAGTTGGCCGCGAAGTTGACACTTTTGACATTCAGACCAGATCCAACATGGCAAGGGGGGCCAACAAACAGACTATCAAGTTCCAAAAGAAGAACTTGAAGCGGACGATCGAGCGTAGACGTCAGACGAGCAAAGTGAGAAAGCAGATCCTTGAACGAAAGGAAAAGCAGAGAGCAAAGCAGTACAAGGAGAAAGGTAAATCGCACGGATCCGAGCGATCGAACGTACGATCTAACCCTATTCCAGACGCGAAAGCCGAGAAACCAAAAGACGACAACAACGAGAATAGGTAATGCGCAATACGATCGAGTGTACAGCTGATCTGACCCGAGATCGTACGGTATTAGCTCGGAAGCGCCAGTGCAGAATACGGCTGAGTACTTTTGCGACTTCAGCTTAAAGGCCGAAGAGCCCTTGGACTTGAGCGACGATGAAGTAAGACCGCAGTATACGATATTAGCATCTTTTGAGACTCAAGTATAACGTGAATAGGAGGAGGATGTGAACGGCCTAGAGCAATTTACCGCGGTCGAAAACGATCAGGACGACGACGAGATGGAAGCCGATGAAGAAAGCGAAGAAGAGGACTACGACGACGATGAAGAGGATGACGAGGATATGGAAGACGACGATGAGGACGACGATGATATGGAGGAAGACGACACAGAGGATAGCGCCCAGGTTGTGACAAAAGAGATGGTGCAGCAGTGGGCCAAGGACGTGAAGAAGAAGTCTCCCGATGCTTGGAAGCAGCTTCTGCTCGCTCTACGCGGTGCAGCTCGATCAGAAGAGGAGACGGGCGTCGCTTACACGTACCGTCTGGACAATTACAAGCTTTCCTGCAAGGTTGCCAAGCTCGCGATTGAGTACGCATACCCCATCCTGAGTCAGCACTTGATCACGTCCAAAAACCACAAGATCCCGCAGAAGACAAAGTACTGGCCCAAGTTTGAGAAAGCTGTCCATTTGTTTTTCAACAACACTGTGCGGTTCCTGCGTGACTTGGAGGATGAATCGTTACTCGCCTTTGCCTTGACTGCTCTCGAAAAATGTGCTATCTACTTTGGCACTTTCACAAAGGCGTGTAATGCCTACTTGAAGGTAAGAAAAGTCACCTGGCTCCAGCACGATAATCGGAAGTATATTCATTATTTGGATTAGGTTCTTCTTGATCGGTGGTCCGATAGCAGCTTGTCGTCCGAAACGCGTCAGCTGTGTTATAGCGCTCTCCGCACCTTTGCCACAACTGCCCAGGATGCTGAGAAGAACGGTTATATGCCTCATGCGCTCAAGGGCGTGTACCTTGTGTTTGCCAAGAGATCCACCAAGATGTCCGAGACAACGTTGCCGCTGACGAAGGAAATGGCGGAGCAAGCGGCTGACTTGTATGCAGCTAATCTAACAGAGGGTCAACGTCATGCACACGTCTATATCCAACAACTGGCGAACCATTTAAAGGCAGCCAAGAAGGCACAGACAGTTGAAATGTTTAAAAAAGTCTATACATGGCAGTATGTGTGCTGCTTGGACTTTTGGGCCGGTGTCCTTGGCGTGACCTGCGACCCGTCACAGACAGGCGGTGCGTCTACCATGCAAGCTCTTGTACAGCCTCTCGTGGAGCTGGTTCTACACACTATCAAGTAAGTGGAGCGACCTATTTGGATATGTGAGTAACCATCGTTTTCTTTTCTTCAGACTTAATCATGTTCAGAGCTTCTTGCCTCTACGCCTGCATCTTATCAAAACACTCATTGGCTTGGTGGATGCAACTGGTTTCTTTGTACCTCTTGCACCCTTGATCTTCGAATTCAACATCGACGGCCGCCGAGGTCGTACTACTGACTCAGAAGAACTCCCGCCCTTTGACATGGATTTACATTTGAAAACACCGCCCGCATATCAGCATACCAAAATATATCAAGTAAGAAGGAGTAATTAGTTACGGTATGCGATTTACTGACCTGGTCCTTCTCAGGATGCCGTTTTGACCGCATTCTTTGACAATCTCCTTGACTTTTATGCCTGTTTTGGCTTGTCCATTGCCTTCCCCGAACTTGCCATCCCAGCGATCAGTCGAGTAAGTGGTGTGCCTTGTCATGAAAATATGTGAAACTCATGAGATTCAATCTTAGCTTAAAGAGAGCCAAGGTCGGGTGAAGAACACAAAATTTGCCAAGCCTATGCGCATGTTGATCGAAAAGGTACAAATTCCTGCTGGATATCCAATCATTGTGATACTGACCCTGTTTATCTAGCTGGAAGCTCACAAGAATTATATCGAACAAAAACGAGCGAACGTCGAGTACAGTGCAACTAAGCTAGAAGAAGTCAATGCATTCTTGCGCAATACGCCGTTTGAGAAGACACCTTTGGGTGGGTATCTTGTCAATAAACGATCTTAAAGAGTTGTATTTTAGAGACAAAATTACATGAAGCTGTGTTGCAAGTACGCAAATTGTGAGCCCCGGGTATGAAATGAGACGTGAATACAACCCCAACATCTAAGAATTCCCATCTGGAAACTCCGAGTCGTGCGCTTGATACTGTACAATGGATCTATTATATATTTTTTGGGATGTATTGAAGAAACAAAAACACAAGAGAGCTTCGTTACACTTAAGCGGTAGCAGGCTCGGCCGCCTTTTCTTGCTCAACCTTATCTTTGCCGCCCAAACTATAGCGAGTGCAAGACAATTCAGTTGAGTATTAGACACAGCAGGCGTGGAAGGTCGACTTACTGGTTGTAGTTGATAAAACGGTAGCCCTGAACCAACTGAGCAACCTCGTTCGTTGCGTGGCACGCAAAAAGAAGGTAGTTTTTAGGCTGGACGGCAAGGGCGAAGCGCATGAACAGACCCGAGTAGACGCAGAGAGCTATGCAGAAAAGGTTCAATAAGTGTTAAAAGAGCAAAACAAGACAACATACCAGCAGTCATGTTGCCCGAAATGTAAGCGGGGTCCTTCTTCCAGTCAGCAATGGCAGCCAAAGGAATACCCCAGTTAGCAACCGGGCCCCAGAAGTGCTATTGAATAGGACAGTAATGAGCCTTTTGATTATAAACAAACGAACATTAAAAGAAGATTGATTGACATACGGTGCTGTAAATGTCAAAATAAGGGCAATGAGTACACAATCTATAGTAAAGAGTATAAAGTCTCGTTACCTCATCAGGTAGTTTCTGAACTCCTTGGACGAGAGCTTTTGAATGAAGCGGTTGGCAACGGATCCTGAGGCCTGCGACATGTTGGGAAAGAACGGGAGTTTGGAGGGATGCTCGCCGCTGATGGGTATTTTTGTTTTTGGAAAGCCGATGCCGCGATTTTGCCCGGGCTGGATTATTATCCGTGCGATTTATTATCACCATACTCGTCATCAAAGAAGGACTACCTCCTTGGTTATCCATATATGTTTTGTAATGATCGACTGCTGCCTTTACTTATGCGTAACAGTAAGAATTTGGCTGTCGAGATTTTCGCTACCCATCATATGACGTGTCAAGATGATACCCTGTAGAAGAGAAAGCTGGGTCCCAGTCAAAGAGGCGTGGATATTGCAGATCGTAAACATCTCAAAGAACTGTAGACTTCACTTGTCAAAACTGGGTGGACCTATGTCACGTGTGGTTCTTTTGCTGGGTACCAGCCATGCTACAAATGTGGGAATAAGTCTAGCACTTTGATCATGCCACACATTTAGCCTTTGGCCGCATGCATAGTGTTTTGCTCCTCAAAGTAATTTAGACTCTGGTAGCAGCACCACTGACACATATTTTGCCCGTGATCTTCTTGCTCCACAGAGAGCTGTTAAGCTTATGCAGCAATATTAGGTTTTTGTTTATGAATACGTAGTCGATATATTTGTAGGAGAGCACAGATTCATAATCTTTTGCTACCTCCCTCAATGGAGATGTCAGCAGCGCTGAAAGAGCGCGAATTTAATCATTCGCAAACGTCCTTTTAAATGTGCGCTTAACCAATTCCTCATTTGTATTTTAAATATATTGTTATAGTACACGCATAACATGGATCATCAATGTGCGAGGCAGAAAACTATGTGTGTGTGGCATAATTCTCCTTCAATTGTTACATGTGCCGTGATTCCCTATCCTATATATCGAGCAGACATAGATAAGAGGGAGATAAGTATTCATACTGAGAAATTTATGCATTAAAATTGTTAGGCAACAGCAGCAGCCTTTCTAATCTCTGCTTGAGCCGAGAGATGGTTAATGACAATGGGGCGGTAGAATTCCAGATCAGGCACTTTAAGATCGACAACTTTGGCCGCGTCGTCCCAACGACGAAGCTGAACTTTTTGTTCGTAGAGTGGATCCTTTTCAAATTCAGCAACTTGTTCAGGAGTGAAAGGGCCGCCCTGAGCAAGAACAATGGAAAAGTGGCGTGTATCAGCGAGTCGAATCCGGCAAGCACTTCACCTCTACTTGATTATTGATTTGCTTACCTGATACTTTAGAGAGAGTTTGCTTGCTCCGCTCAAACTTTCGTAGTAGCTCGCATCTTTCCCAGTAAGATAACGCTTGACCGGCACGTGCGACTCCACTAGCTGGGCCACCTTTTCCGAGAAGCCGAGATTTCGGAGGAGCTCAGCCCCAATGCGCTCATGCCCTTTCACGCCAACGCTGATCTTTTTCTTCGGTTCTCCATTCTCGCCACCTTCCACGCTATCTGCGTCGCAGAGCATTTGGTCGGCCGCGGTCGAGAACTGTCCAATGTCGTGCAAAAGTGCTGCCAGCACCGTCTCGTCGTCCGCCTCTGATTGAAATAACAAGTGATCAGAAATTCCATTGGTGTTCGTGGTGCATTAAATGAAAAAATCAGGAATAGATCTTACTGGCTTCGACAGCTTGAGCAGCTGCTTGGAGACTATGCTCCAGCTGAGAGATCTTTTCGCCAATGTATCCTTGTTTGCTGCCTTCGATAAGGACGTTGAACACAGTGTCGGTGGTCTTTTCCATATTGTAGCTGTTTGAGCACGACTGTGCAAGTGAATGAGCGCGGAAGTGAGTGGGATAGAGCGAAACAGGGTTCAAATCAGGGTTTACTTAAAGAAGAGGGCAACGGGCGGATCTAGCCAAAAGGAGTCAAAAAAGACTTGCAGGGTATCCGCGGATTGCGTGTTTGCATGCACACACGTGTCCCACTGTATCTGTGAATTTCAAGCTCCAGGTCTGGGACCCTACCCTATCCATCATTATTGGGAACATCCGTTCCTCGGGATTCCTTAGGTCCAATAGCAGATCCCATGCAAGCGCGTCTGTGGGCTCGTGTACACGCGTGTGGTCATCGTTCGTTACTCATAAACAAGAGCGCGGACATAGCACATGAATATAAAAGGACCCCGTATTTGATCACTCGCTGACCTAACAAAACTAAGTATACCAAGTCGCTGATCAACAATGGTTGTTACCCAAAATCAAGAACCCTACGTGCTGTCCGAGGCGCAGCTGCAAGCTTACGAGGATCAAGGTTTCTTGCTCATTGAAGACTTCTTCTCTCCCGAGGAACATGCCACGCTCAAGCAATACTGTGCTGAGTTCCAGAACTGGGGTAAAGAGAAGGGCAAATGGATGCAGTACTACGAGGTGAACACCGTGACTGGCGAGGAACAGCTTTGCCGTACGGAGAACTTTTCGCCTTACCACGAAGGCATGGCCGACTACATCAACAGTGGTCGTCTGCTGAATGTTCTCAAGAAGCTTCATGGTGAAGAATATGTCCTGTTCAAGGAGAAGGTCAACTACAAGCTTCCTGGCGGTGGAGGTATGGTATTGCGATTAAAGGCGTCACATATGCTCATAGTATTTTTGATTAGGATTTCCGGCCCATCAAGACTCTCCTGCTTTTACACAGTTTGGTCAAGTTTCCCATATGACCGTCATGTTCACGATTGATCCCACTACCGACGAAAATGGATGTCTCGAAGTCGTTCCTGGCTCGCACAAGAACTCTTATGAGAAGGGTATCCTACCTCAGGAAAAGCACGACGGCTCTATTTCGCGTGACTGGTGCAAGGAGAATAACTGGATACCGGTTCACTGCAAAGAGGTATGGAATATGGATCTGGCAGGACGAGTTACTAAGACATAGACATATCAATAGGGCTCCATTCTGATCTTTGGTGCTTACTTAGCCCATCGTTCAGGTGACAACCAAACAAACAAGTCGCGTGTGGCGGTGTACCTGACGTATAATGCGGCGCGCGAGGGGAACATGCGCGAAACCTACTACAGCGACAAGCGCAAGCTTTTCCCGCCGTCTTATGAGCGTGAAGAGGGCAAGGATTACAGTAAGTACAAGGATACCGGAGTACTTCAGCGTGAAACTGAATGTGGTGGATCTTCTAGGTGAAGGTGCTGTTATTTACAATCTGGCGACTCCCATCAAGTCATAGATAGTTTCAGTGCGAAATATTCTTCGCTTTTTGGGATTTTGAGCTGCATAGGATAAACTTTCAGTATACTTATCATCGCGTCATTGGAGTCCGGATCCTGTGTTTCATGACATGGTGACGGTGTAACCGTGTCATGGTCTACAGAAGCCTTCTTCTACGTATGTAGAATCTCGAACTTGCGCTATTTCGTTTGGTTTCGCTGCATTTCCATCGACAACAATTCACCGGTATGTATGATGCTTGCTTATAATAGCTAATCACGTCTCCGTATTACCGAGGAACATAGATTTACCACCATCGTGGTCTAGACTAAACAGATTTCAACAGAGTTTACGTATGTTTTCATCAGGGAAAAAAACAGCCAATAAAGAGTAAAATACAATAACTTTATTACACGGGGCATGCAGGAATAGAAGGTGCCCTGAAAGAAGAACTCAATGTGACTGGTTCGGAAACGCTTTTGTTCGTGTAAATATAAAAATTTGGTATATAAAACACAAAGAAATCAACCATTGTGGTTTTAACTGTCCATCAAACAAATCAGGGCCTGGGAGTTGGACGCCACCATGCCGAGTATCCGGCGTTTTGGTCGTCCGTTAGCACCGAGCACAATGTTCGTCATCCGCGGAAGCTCCATCGTACGTGCAAATTTTGGCTGCCAAAAAAAGACAATGGTTGTATGAGAATCGGATGATCGTTCTACGTCTCCTCTCCTGACCGAAACAGATGTTCCTTCTCTCAGCTTCTATATGATGATTTCCTACCTCGACGCGTTCATTTTTATCCAGTTTCATAATGTTCATTTGACTATAGGCATAGGAGCCCAAGTCCAATGTTGCAATCGTCGAGTTATCGTCTATTATGGAATGGAAGACGTGAGCTGACTGTTCTTCTTCTCTATTTCGCGCTGCCTTACTGTCTTCAGCAGTGCCATAGACAAGGCCCAGACTATCTTGGTCAAAAAACTCCATATCATGGATACGTATCTTGCTCAAGTTAATTTGTACGCCCTCGATAGTGTCAGCTCCGGACATCCGTACAAGTGTCACTAAAGAGAATCGGGAATAAGCTAAAGTTGTGTATCCTTCCCATTTGCATTGCTTACGTGTCTCGTCAACTGGGTCTCGTTTTGCAAACGCATAAATTTGGGTGTCTTCGTCTGGAGCCCAGGCCACCACATCCCGTCCAAGAGCATCAATCTTGTGTGGAGCAGCCTGAACAGGTATATCGATAGACGCCATCACAGTGGTGTTTTGTGTAACGATTGTGGCAGGCTGTGTCATGGTCCTCATGCAAGTGTTCTTGAGATTATCGAACGTCTGCCTCAGACTTTTCGCATTTTCTAATCAATGATTTAGGGTAACTTATTCAGACCATAACCTCATAATAATGTACCTGAATCATCCGATGAACTGTCAAAGAAGTGGGACAACCCATCTGAAGCAAAATAGTTGTTCAGATAGTCGATAATCGGCCACGGTGTCTTTGTGAACATCGGTTTTTCATTGTCCAAGTTAGGCTGATCCACTTCGGATCGTCCAGTTTCTTTCTTATCAGCGTATTTCTGAGTTGCTGAACAAGTTAAAGTTGAAGTGTTAATGAACCTTGTCGTGTAACATCACACGCTTCCTTACTGTGGATGATCCAAAGAATGAACTCGTCAAATAATGCCGATGCTTTAGTGACCTCCGCGAGATACGAGTGGAGCTTTTTCGACAATGTTTTTGCATAGTGTATGGTTTGAAAGACCTCATCGATGTTGAGGAGACCAGTGTATTTTTGGATACTAGATGAGGAAAGTGGGTTACTTTAGGACAGACTGTGACAAATGATTAGGAGCTTACTGCATGCTGCACCCCTTCCAGTAATCAAGGTAGACCAATAGCCTATCACAAGCCGGTAGAAGATACGCGCTTGCGATAGTACGGCATGTCATATAGCTATGGGCGGTCCGAGTTTGCCACATGCGCACTTGCTATATGATGCATGCGTAAGTTGACTTGTCATTGGCTGTGTATGGATGTACTTACTCGCTCGGACACTTTCTCGGAAAAGTATTCTTCGACTGCATCACAAGGTCTACCTAGAGCCAGGAATCCAATCATCTCTAACTCTGGCATAGCCGTGCCTTCGTCTGATTACGTATTAGACACACCTATATATTTGAGGACGACCAAACATACCGTCATGATTGATGATAGAGCTTGTAATCTTTTCTGCATTCTGGTTTGCCATAGTCAAGATGGTTCTGTGGTGCTGCTCAAGAAGCTTGAAACAATATGCCATGTAGTTCAGAAGATAGTTGATCTGCATCTGTGAGGCGGCAATATTGCATATCTCCTCCTTTCTGTTCTTCAAAACGGGGTTCGACAGAAGTTTGAGACTGTAACTTGGTGCATTCTCCGATGAATAACGGAGAAGCACGCGCAAAATGTCTGCATTGGCGTCTGTGCTGACGCTGACGACAGATGGAGTCTATCGGGAAAGATTAGAGAACAAGACTATGATTGCTCTTGTGCTATACCTCTTTGTGTGCTACTCGTGCCTCTGACTTGTGACCAGTTCGCTGTCTTTTTGATTTGCTTGCCGTAGGAGCGTCGTCCATAGCACTCATGTGTCCGAGGTAGTATATTCCGTTGAAACTAGCAGTGAGGTGAGCTACTGAGCCCATGCCCAGTTCCAACTTACCATACATGGACATTAGCATTTGTGTCTCCTACGAGGAGTAATAAGCGTTCTTTTAAGGGAGTGTCGTGTTTGGGAGGAAGAGGTTCCTTGGAGGGCTTGGGGTTTAACTGAATGGGTCTGTCGAGCAAGTCAGAACGGCAACATATTGAGGTGGGATGACGTACGTGGTGGGAGCATCTGGAGGAACGGAAGTCAGGAGTGGCATGGCATTAATAACAGTTTCGATGTCGGGTAGATAGTTCTGTCAAACACGTCAAGAATAAGCATGAAAGATAATGAATACAGCCAGTGCGAGCACCTTTTCGACGTCGGTTTGCGTGTCATAGCGTATCCATGCAAGGCTTGTGATGGCATACTCGGTAGACTGATCTTGATCAGCCCGTTTCCCGGGTGGCGGGAAACACGTCGTGACCTGTGGTTCAAACGATCGCGTGTCGACCAAAAACACGCTGCCCCCTTTTGTAGCAAAAGCAAGCTCCTGTCCTACAACAGTCGATTTAGTGAATAATGTCAGTTGCAGTATCAACTGCGCATACCGCTTGGTTTCCATACGAGATCGGTGACATCGGAGCCGTCAGGTGAGTCCAACGTCCAGATCAAATGAATACCACAGCGGCACAGGGCGATCGTTTTGTGGTCGAATACAAGAGCAGCCAAGTCATGTGTTGGGCACCATGAAATACGTGAAGCAGGTCCATCCAGAATCTTTTCCGCAAATGAAGGGAATTCAGCTTCGTGAGGTTCCTCCATGGAGGGAGAAGCGAACAGGGTTGCACAAGACAAGAAAAGGAAGCAGGACTAAAAGGCTCAAAATTCAACGAGTAGTCAAATGCGCAGAGTATCCACCTTAAATTTGGTTTTTCACGTTTCTACTGCTACTTAGGTTAACTTCATTCTTTATTCACTTATGGCCCATTTGAGGCTGACAATGGTTATTCTTTCCATCGAGGTGAAACATCAAGACCTTTCGGCATGACAACCCTTGCTGTCGTGATGGTTCTTGTAGACCACCAGTCGCAATCTGCTTAAATACTCCAGAGTTAAGGGAGCAACCCCCCCCCCCCAATTTCACCCCGCCCAAATTTTTGTGACTTAGGAGTTTCTTGGTGGTGGGGAAAATTTGACTTTGTTCTTTTTCTTTGTCTAGCAAGCCGAACCATGCCTCCATTCCGCTCATCTCCAA
>JAMAMT010000078.1:0-50952 GCA_023630325.1 Syncephalastrum sp. PYS2702
GTGATTCCAGGTTTGAATTGGCATCCTGGTTAAATGCATATCGCTCAGCATCACCTCCCAGAATCTAAAAGTTTAAAATGATATAAAGAGGAGGAAACATGAAAAAGCACGTGGAGGAAAGCTGCTCAATGTGGGCTGGTGCACGGTCAGGTAGGCATGACTTTGAACGTGCTTACGGTTCAAAGCCTTGTCTCTGTCGCAGCATGAGGACAAATGAGGTAGAAACGCACATTCAAGTGTATCATGCGCGCTGTTTTCCGGTGGTATTTACATGCTATTGCCGTCGTAAGAATTGCAAGTGTATTTGGCACACACGCACTTCCTCATCTCAGAGTTACAGCATTTGACTCCAAATGGGTGCTGACCAAAGTCACTCAACAAAGAGTATGAAGGAGGCGTCTAGACAACAGCACTACAAAGTGTTGTCCATCTTTGAACTCTTCCGGTTTAAACACACACTGCTACTGGATAATGCATCCATCTAACACTATTTGCTGGCGGCGAGCTACTGCTTCCAAATGGCCTTCCTCTCTGCTCGTTGAAACAACTGGTACCCCCAGTAACCGTGCAGGTAATAGCAAAGGCACACCTCATTCCATCGGCGCAGTCTATAATGGAGATTCGTCCGTACATTATTCAATGCGCTCCTACACGGCTGTTGTGTTCTGCTTCCAGCCCTAGGTTAAATCGTACCCGATACCACAGAAACTCATATTATGAGCGAGCACTCAGGGAAGGCAAATTTGCCAGCTCTTACTCTTTTGTCGCTGAAATGAAAGTCGGCAATGTCCCAGTGCCCGGGAATGAAGTCATCTGGAGTAGCACCGTCTTGTGTCATGCCAGGGCAAGGATAGGAAACGACGTAGTGCCATCAAGGCTTGAGTGGCTGTTTGGAATTCGCATCATTGTCTAATACACAGTAACCATCGGCTGATTGCGCATATTAGTAGAGCTGCTCTTGACTGTCTGCAGTGATGACAGTTACACCGCTACGCTTCGTAAACGATGGCAATTGAGCTGATGTGCCTTGTGTGCTTGCACAAGCTAAGGTGATAATTTGACTTTCGAAAGACACCATCAGCAGAACAAGAGACAAGGACGGTTTAGTATTCAGCAATTTGAAAAACAGATACAGCATGTGGATCGAATGTGTCGCGGATTTGACAGCTTCTATCAATGGCGCCACTTTTATAATTTCTTTAATCGTCTTCCTTTTTTTTTTTTTTTTTTTTTTTCGACATGCTCCCTGGTGTGCGATCCGTAGCAAGACGTGCAACCCGGCCCTTTTTCTGTCAACAAGCGAAACTTCATGTCCGACACAATGCAGTCGCGCTGCTCCCTAAATCAAGTTTTGTGCGTCCTCCTTGCAAAACGAATGGCGGTGTTCCTAGGATCCAGCACCGGTGGCATGCGACGAGCGCACCTGTAACAGTTTACCGCACATTGGCTTTTTACAAGTTTCATAGTCTGCCAGAAGAGGAATTGCCAGCGTTCCGGGAAGAGCTGCTGACACAATTTGGTACATTTGGGGCCGTGGGTCGTATTTATATATCGACCGAGGGCATCAATGTTCAGGTGTCCTGCCCTGAACCTTACCTGGACGAGATGCAGCACTACTGCAACAGCGTTATCAAACCGAAATTGGGAGGCGATTTGATGGATTTCAATTGGAGCACGGACGAACCCGGTCGCCGAGCCTTCCGTGCCCTGCATGTTCGCATACGGAAACAGGTAACTCGTTGGCAGCTGTTCTTCCTTCCTTATTGACGACCCTTGTGTAGCTGGTGGCAGACGGATTAGACCCGACTACTTACGACCTGAAAAATCGACCCTCCCATTTGCCACCTGCGGAATGGCATGAAAAACTGGAAACCTACAAGGCACAACATGGAAAAGAGCCTGTCCTGATTGATATGCGGAACCATTATGAGAGGTAACCGGGAGAAGCAGACCGACTCTGTGTAGGACATCCGCTCAACATGTCATGTATAGCAATATCGGCTATTTTGATGGTGCTATCCGACCCGATGCTGATACGTTTCGGGACAGCATCAAGGCTATGAACGAAATCGTCAAGGATATCCCACGCGATCAGGAGATTTTCATGTACTGCACCGGCGGCATCCGCTGCTCCAAAGCCGGAGCCATCCTTCAGTCTGCATCGGGTTTTGACACTGTCCACCTTGTCGAAGGCGGCATCACGGCCTATGGCCGGTGGATCCAGGAGCAGAAGGACAAGAAGTCCCTTTTCCGCGGCAAGAACTTTACGTTTGACGGCCGACTTGGTGAACCTGTGACGGATGAAGTGTTTGGCCAATGCCATATCTGTGGTGGACCATGCAACCGATACCAAAATTGCGTCCATGCGTCTTGCAATTTACTCATGCTGTGCTGCGACACATGTGCTTCTCGCTTCCTCAACACATGCGGTCGACCCAACTGCTATGATGTCGTGCACGACTACAAGCAATCCGCCCAGAAATTCTATAATCCTGACGGACCCGTGCTCGTCAATGGTGTGCGTGCGTATATCAAAGAAAAGAGCGATCGTGTCGTTATTGGAAAACAGGGTGAGAAATGCGCAGAAGAACACAACCGTCGCATTCGCGCCGTGGAGGTGCTTGGCGAACCCGGCGAGGTCTTGAAGGAATGGGTCAAGCTGGGACGCACTTTACCATAGATACATTTGGCTTCATGTTATTCTTATTTATTGCATTTGATATAAAGCTGGTATATAGAGAGATTCTAACTGAACAAGTTACGTACACCGCGAGATGGGCGGTGCTTCTCCACCGGCGGACCACTGAGAAACCGTGATGGAGGTCGTGTAAATCATTGAAATCAGACCAAAAACAATAATGGCGATATCGATAGCCTTTTGCCAGAAGGTCTGGGCAACGCCCTTGAGATGGAAAAGCGGCGGGAACAGGTAGCAGAGCGGAATGCATGCCAGACTGCCGATGAGCGAGACGAACTTGTCCAAATCTGCAGAACCAGCAATAGCGATACCGGTGCACACCAGGACCGTAGCAAAGCGCAGTGTGTTCTTTTGCCACTTGACAACCGGGTTGTGTTTGCCTGAGCGCGAAAACAAGCCGGTTTCTATGATACGGATGGCGGGGAAAAGCTGGAGCGGAATGGAAAGCATAATGGCCAGTGCATACAAGCCCTGGATCGAGTCGACCACGGGGGTGGCAGGCAGGTTTAAAAGAATGACCGTCTGCACTTCGCTACCAAAGGCGAGGTAGGACAAGAAGCCGATAGACAAGAACAAAAAGGTAATACCGACCATGGTCCAAGAGAGCACACGCGGGAACTTCTTGGGGTCCTTCATGGACTCAGTGATAGGAATGATGAGACCCACGCCCTCGTAAGTGAACACGGCGGTGCCGATAAACATGGGGAACGAGACGGGGTTGATGCCCCATTGCACGTTACCGATGCCGTGGATGGCGAGGGTCAAAAAGTCATAATAGTATAGGTAGGCGAGACCAATGAGGATAAAGACATCGGCAATAAGGGCGAACACTGAAAGTTTCTGGATCTTGCGGACCATGGCAAGCGGAACGTACATGACGACCTGGACTGCAATCAGATACGCGAGTGGAACGCGTAGGTTGCACTGGGACACAGATTCTACAAGAGCTTGTAGGTTTTGCGCGACAAAGACGGTGTAGGCACAGACGAAACCAATCTAAAACAGGCAGGTGATTGATAAGCAACATTGAGATCCGTTGACTGTGTTGATCACCTACCTGTGAGAATGTGATGGCGAAAAGCACGGACAAGCGCATGCCCGGACCAAACAAGATGCCGCCAATGTCACCAAAAGAGACGGGCACCTTGTTGCGGGTCTCGACCAAAAGCAAGAAAGTATAGAGGGAGAGAGCGGCAATGAAAGTCATGACCGTCGAGCTGAAGATAAGGCCTCCATTGTAAAATCTATCAAAAGCAAAAGAGATGCGAGATAATGTGAGTTTCAGATCTGTTGGTAACAAAGCTGCATGCGTACGCTTTTGGCAGGAACATGACACCTAATCAAGCGTGAAACAAACAAATAGCTTATTAGCATATGTCAACCGAAGGAGGGGGTTGTAATCCACGAATTTACCTGTGCCGACAAAGGATTTGAGAAGCAAAAAGACGGCCTTGGAAGGCGAGGCGTTCCCCTGAGGCGCCTGGGCCTCGGGCGGTATGAGCGGAGTCTCTTCATCGGGGCCCTGCATATCCTCTTCGTCCTCATCGGGCTCATCCTCGTCGTCGCTCAGATCCTCACCACCGAAATGGCCGTACAGCGCCAAGAAGTCGACAAAGCTGCCTGTCATCCAGTGTGGCGGGGCCTTGCCTTGCTTGGCTGCCCGGTTGACGACAAAGTGGCGTCGGAAGCCGCCCGGAGCCTTGAGCCGAGCGAGCGCAGGATCGTCGGGTGTGGAGCGGGGCTGATTAAAGGAGCGCGTGCGTTTCCGGCGACCGTTCTCGACGTTTTCAGTCCACTTGTAGATGCCGTGCGTGATCGAGCCACCCGGCAGCTGGTGCACGCTCGAAAGACTGCCTGAATCATCGTCGGTGAGGTAGTTGCCGTTGTGCTGCGAAGACACCGGGGTGAGGTGACGCTTGACGGCCTTGGCAACTTCGCCTTCGGGCAGATCCATGGCCGACAGGGTCGTGCTTGACAGCGGACGGAAGAGCGAGCCGCCCCCGTTCGTGTTGGACGGGACGCGGTCGAGGTCGCTCGAGTAGGTGTGGATCGACACTGTGCTGTGTGCTGCAGGCGAGGTGCCGTAGATCTGCGGGACCGGCGACGAGGAAAGGCGGGCGGTGGAGCTGGCCCTGTCAAACGAGGTCGACAGGTAATCGTCCCCGTCATGATGCAATTCTTTTGCATTGGCTGGTAATGGAGAAGTCATGATTACCAGATGGAGTTAACGGAAAGAAAGGAATAAAAGGGGCTGAAAGTGAGGGATATTTATAGTCACCGCCCGTGTCTTCGGACGAAAAAGAAGTTGTCTTGTCACTTGGTTGGCGCGGGGTTCAACTTTGACGGGGTGCTCTTGACACTGCGCACTGTGTGTCGCATAAAAAGAAAAAAAAAAGGGAAAACAAAATATTCCTCCTGCTAATTTTCTTATCAAAATATTACCCGAGCCGATACAGATTGCTGGTTCAATTACACATTAGTACTTTAGTCTTATTTATTCGTTGTCGTAATCCTGATAGATAGGCATCAGGGCAAACGTAAAGAAGATGACCCAGGCCACAAGCAGCCAAAAGCCATAGATGGCCACATAGACATAGGTTTTCCGTCGCCGCATCTGACTTCCAATCATTCTGAGGGCTTTGTGGCGTTTCACAGTCTGCTCTTGGGGCTGCACCGCATAATACGGGTACCGATACGCCCGCTCTTCTTCCTCTTGTTCTTGTCGCACCACCTCTAATCGTCGGTCTCGTTCCTTTTTGTCTGCCTGCAGCCATCCACTAAGGAGTTTCCTGTCCATTATGTAGAGCGCACCCGCTATCACAGTTGAACAGCACGCCAAAACCAGATACAAAGACATGACGCCGTCGTACTCAGTCGCGAGGTCATGGTTATCGTCAGCCGGATTACCGTCGTGGTAGGTCAGGTCCTGCACATAGCCTACGAGGACGGCGACAATGGTGGTCCCTATATTATTTGCGCATTTGTGCAACCCCATACCCGTGCCAGCCAGTTCATGGGGCAGCAGCAGTGACGTTGAGCTTAATATTGAGACCGGACCCAACGCCAGAGCCAACGAGAAGATGATCATTCCTGCCGCAGGTGTTGCCCACGTGTGCCCAAGGAGAATCATCGACGTAATCAGCACCAGCGTAGCAAATATCACTAATATGCTGTGTGAGATGTCATATATATCACGGGTCCTAATTTTACTCACGATTGGTGATACGCTTGCCGTATCGATGCACAACCACACCCATAATGGGTGCCACCACGATAGGCACCACCTGTGTCAGACTACTCTGGTAGCCCGCCATAATACTCGTCGTGTTGAACCGAAATTGAACGAATTCACTACGTGAACATCAGCCAAACTGTGCAGCTTATTATCAACTGCTTACGTTGCCACGTCGTCGAAGGAGGAAAGCACACTTGACATGATGAACTGGATCCAGGGTATCATCCAGAACGTGCCCGGAACGTACAAAAAGAGCTTGTACGAAAACTTGAACTTGTTACTGGATCGGCGTACAGATGTCGCCATGGAGCCTTGTTCCAGACCATCCCGGGAGGATGGTTCACTGTTGCGGTGGAAATGGTTCCGGTATTTATGCTTGGGCTGAGCAATTTCTTTGCCGGTAGCGGTCGCCCACCCATTGCGGCACATGATGTACCAATACAATAGATTGGTGAGGACGCCAAGTGCACAAAGCAACGTGGCAAGATGGATCGGCCACGCGTGCGAACCAGTCGCACGCACGATCGGGTAGCACACCAGCTTGGCGATAAATTTTGTCAGGCGCGCGATGCAGAGCAAGATGCCAATCACCATGGCGAGCTGGCGGTCTCTGAACCACCGCGAAAGGATTCCCTCTTGCATAGTAACAATCATGCCGCCTATACAGTATAAGTACATTATGATATCGTAACCAGTTTTTTTTCTATCTTACCGCCGAGGCCGTAGATGATTTGACCTGTAATCATAACGGCAAAGCTATTTCGCATGCTTCCAATAGAAACAAGCAAGCTCCCGATCAAGATCACGACACTCACCAAAGTGGTGCCGCGGATCGAGCCTATCCCCGCAATATCGTCCACAAAGATACCCGCAAACAAGGGCAGACATGTGTTGACGAGCGTTACGGCAGAGACGAGGATGCCGAATTGTGTATTGTTGATGGACATGCTCTACACACTTTGTGTTACTTTTTTCACATTTCTGGGAATTGGCAAAAAGGAAATAAAAAATATTATACGTACGGTTTTAAGTGCGGTTTTGAGGGTTCCGACGGTGGCTTCAAGGTAATGGCAGCCGACGGGCAACGCGAGCATGCATATCAAGATGATGACCTTGAGGCTTGTTGAGGCTTTCAAGAAGATGTCATCGACGGTGCTTGCAGAAGATAGCGTCGGTTCTTTACTATAAAGAACGGAGGATGTGTGGGTTTGTTCTGGGAATAAATCTTCATGGATTGAATCGGTATCATTGTTGTTAAGTGTACGGGCTGCTGAGGGAGGAGTGACGGAAGGGGGCTGGAAAGAGATATGCCCGGCGTTGTTGTGTTGCTGCGGTTTTTCGTCGTCGTTGCCGTGGACTCGATCGGCAGCGCCGCTCACGTTCGGGTCAGCCATGGTAGCATTGAACAATAAAGAGAAAGAAGAAGGGGAGTGGAAAAATGGCAGACTAGGTCCCTCCCGGGGGGAACTTCAAGAAATCTTGAGAAATGCCGTTTAGCAACCTCATACACGAGTGGCGAGCGCAAGATCCGTATATGCGTTTTTTTCTCTTTGCTGAGACAAAATATGATCATGGACGGCGGTCAGGGACGGCAAATCGGCATTTCAGTAGGTGTATTGTAGTGTCTTTCTTATTTTCTTTCTTTCATTTAAAGATAACTTGGACTGTCTCAGAGGAATATGCAATTGTTTTATATGCATATCTTTCCTATATGTATGGTAGAAAAATAATAGAACCTCTGGTTTTCGAAACGAGTGATCCATGTGAAAGAGGAAAAGTCGAAATTTGAAAATGGTGAGGTTTTTCGGTGCTTGAAACAAATGATAATCCAATGACGCCAGGACGAACCTGGTCGCTCCGTTTAACAGGCACGCACAACTGTCAATCGCTCCAGGACCAATTTATAATGACCCGACTTGTGTCACACGGGGAGTAATCCCGGGACTGAATTCCCAATTTTGTCCAATACGGATTTCGAAACGTATATTATTTTATGTACTGCTTGATTCAAGAATTTCTTGAAACGAGGCAGCCGCGGCAGCTTGTCTATATCTTGGTCATATCGCCCTCATTACCATTGATCCTTGGCATTTTCGCGATGGACCGACCGCTGTTAGTCTATCGGACATCCGCTTAAAATTGAGTCTGGTTTTCATACTTCACATACGCATGTGCACACATGCGTTATAAAACTGATGTGGACAGCCCAAGAAATCAACGAAAGGGGAGTTACTGATTTCCATGTTTAATATGAGGTGCATCCACAAAAGAAAATCATAAGAAAGAAGAAGAGAAAAGCCCTAAAGTGAAGAGGTCCGCCTACTTATAAAAATTCTCCACCTTTAGTAAGCCCAGAGAACAGCCTCTTGGTCCTACGCGTCTTAAACTTCCATTGTGCCTATTATGTGATCATCCTATAAAAGTCAGCTCCCACTGCAAAATTTTGGGCTGAGGCAGCACACGCATGCGCTCATAAGGACATAGACACTCTGGGGTACGATTTTCATTAATAACTTGTGATTACCCAGTCCGGAATGCGTGGCAAAAGGAAGGATAAGCATTTTCTTTTTTGTCTGCACGGATCAATGAAAGAGAGGCAACGGATTTCCGGACACACGATGGTGCAACATGAGCGGAGTGATGCTTCAACCGTTCAAGTATGAGTGAAGCAGAAGCTCACTCTTACTTTTTTTTTTCACCATGGAAAGAACGGAAAAGCAAGATCTTAGAACGAGCAAGGAGTGATATGCGCACCACATGCAAGATGTATAACAGAGTAAAGAAAACAAGATAATCGTTCTTCACTCTTGTTCTTCTTTTTCTCCCCTCTTCTCTTTCTTCCTACTACCACGAACCCGTGTTGTCCCTCTCCCCTTCCATTCCCTTTTTTACCCACGTATACGCCACTCATGCGTTCCCACCTCCCATTCCTTCTCTCACTCTGTCTTCTTTCATATACAATGGCGCTCGAAGTAGGTGGTGTCAAAAATCTAGTCGTTTTCGGCGATTCTTACTCGGGTAAGCAAAAAGTAGTTGTCGAAAGATGGCCTAGCTAATTCTTTTTCTGAATTTCGCAGACGTGGGCAATTTTAATCGATGGACAAATGGCCCCGTATGGAGTGAGGGCGTTGCGGTCGGCTGGAATGCTTCGCTTCACAGCTTTGCATATTCGGGCGCCGCTTGTGACAATGCGTTGTTCCCGAACACATCCACCGAGGAGCAGATGCCCAGTCTGCGCGACCAGATTGAAATGTTCTACAGCCTCCAAATGGATTTGGACCCAGCCGATACCGTCTATGCCATATGGGTAGGGACCAACGATATCCAAAAAGCGCACGATCAAGTCCATGGTAAGAGAGAGAAACAGGATTCTAAGGCTGTTTTTGCAAGAGTTACTGATGAGCTATCGTATGTGGTAGGTGAAGCCACACCCGACGTCAGTTCTGTCGCATATTGTATCAATGAGCAGGTGCGTAACCTGCGCAAGATATTTGGTGCCCAGCGCATTATGGTGTTTAACGTCCCTCCCCTGGAGCACATGCCTTTTTTCGCCGATCATGAGCGCGTCAGCGAGTGGGCAGCCGCCTCCCACGAGCTCAACACACTGCTCCAGCGCGATGTGGTCCAGCTCAACAAACACCATCGTGGATTGCAGCTCGACCTCATGGATATACATAGTCTACTCAACGACGTGGTCGAGAATCCGACCCTTTTCGGCTTTGAGAATGCCACACTCGCCTACCTCGACGCGTGCCGCAACGGCGTGTGCAGATCAGCCATGGACCAGTACGTCTGGTGGGACCGCACTCACCTGACAGGAGGTGCCCACCGCGTTATTGCCAACAGTGTCCTACTCGCCGGCTCTTACGCGCCCTCGACGTCGCTTGATACCCCTTACATTGATGTCCAAGCGCTTCTCGAAGAGCCCTCTTCCAAATACCGTTCGCCCGTGTACGTCTCGCCACCCAACACCGGTTTGCTCGACGACCTTGTACATGCCTGGCAAACCACGACTGTCACTCCCGTTTTAGCTCCACTCATCGAACATGACGCGGGTTTCCAGTGGAGCGCTGCCTTTTCACTTGTGGCTACCCTCATTTTTATGTGCGTGATTGTCTTGATTTGGCTGCGGCGGCGCCATGATAGTCAACAGAAGCGGATGCGCCTCGGTTTGCTTGGCAACGAGCGAAAAAGACAGCGGACATTTTCACCTTTCCTCAATAGCAGTGCGCCGCTCATCCACGTCACGAGCAGTGACTCCATGATTGAAGTGTCACGTTGATTGAATGTTTTGTCTCTGGTTCCCCTTTACTCCTACTACTACTGTGTTCTAATCATTGTTTCCTTTTTCCTGTGTACTCTTTATAAAAATCAATTTGTAAATGTCATGCTTGTGTCGTCTCCGTGTCACCTACGATTTTCTCCGGGCACATTTAAACAAGGCACGCATGCCACCAGATATGCTCTTCCTGTACAAATATAGTTTTCGCTTGATCAATCACACCCATTTGAAAGAGATCTGGCATAAATGTCAGTTTCCAGACACGCGCCTTCCGTGCCTATGTGTGCCCATTTGCATGATGACAAGTACTGACACATAAACGTCCATAAAAAAAGTGATACTGCTCTACCCGACCGGGCCTTTTCTGTTCTTGTTCTTCTTAAAAGTTGATGATAAACATGTTTCTTTTCGGATGACTGCTGTGAGCATAAATTTATTGTACATATTCCCCAAAGCCCGTCTATGTAATGTTATTCAAGCGATCAGACCTGATAAGCTCATTTGAAAAGCATATGCATTAAAACTTGACTAAATTATGCGTGACGTTAGCTTATGTACACAAGCTGTGTCTCACTGTCATTTTCGCTGCGCCGCTCACTTGCACTGCCTGTGCATCCAACACTCCAGTTTCTGGCCCGGAGTGTGGAAGAATATCAGTCCAGGTGCTGCATCCCGTTCCAGGTTGGTTTTTCCAGCCCGTGGCGTATTAAATCCCGTATGTCTTGTCACATGTTCTTACTTTTGCTTTTCTTCCCTGGCGGCAAGTGAGACGACGTCATGAAGCTGAAGTTATGAATAGGAACTACTTTAGCATCTGCAAAATATGCAAGACACCTGCTATGTGGGCATACGATGCTAGCTCCATGCACAGGTTGAAAATCTCTGCGAAGTGTATCAGTGCAAGAGCAAAGGACGGACCCAGGTGTCTATACACTCATTTTAATATGATCTAGATGTATTTATGCAACTGCCAAAACAGATTGAGCAAGTGTAGGGTACAGAAGGGACTTTTCCACAATCGCCGCGTAAATAAGATCCGCACTGTATGGAACAATGACAGTCACCCACGCACAATGTATTTGCTTCCAGGCGCGCGTCTCTACACTCGTCTCCAGCGTCCACTTTCATTCTTAATCCACTATACACTCATACTCATATACACCGATATATAACCACGATGGCAAACGACGAGGGCACCAAACCACCAACCCGCCAGCAGCGTCAGCAATGCTGGAAAGTGCGCGATGAATACTTTGCCTGTCTCGATCGCCTAAACATCATCGATCCGGTCACGGTTGAAAAGGATCCCAACCAAGCCTCGGCTTGTCTCGACAAGAAGAAGGTCTATGAGGATGAGTGCATGGCTAGCTGGGTATGTCTACAGCAATAGTGACGAAAACATAGCATGGATACAGCAATTGACGGGTTATTCTTTGCATGCAGGTGGAATATTTCAACAAGCGACGCGTACTGGAGGTACGGCAAAAGCAGTACCTTGAGCTATCCGCACAACAATCCGGCAAGAGATAAGAATACAGGATATATTTCTAGACCCCTCTTTTACCTGCTATCTGTTTTGTTCTTTCTGTTTTTTACACATGATTTATTACTTTAGATGGACGCTTGTTGGTTGCAAAAGAAAAGGTGGCGTGCATGTAGAAAATGGGCCCACCGTGTTCATGAGTTATCTGAGGCCTTGGTTTGGAGAAAATATACACTTTGTGGAGCCTTCCGGTTTGCCCAAAAGAACACAAAGTGGGAAGGTGCATGAATGTGCCTTCGTTATGGATCGAATCGGTTGTCGGGTGCTCAATTGTGGCAACTCTGCAGCTTGTATTTACACACAAACATCAAAGAACAGCACGACAACATATACGCCACCTTAGTAAATAGCCATGAACAGGAAAAGTGTCTGCCTTTTCAAGGCAAGGACAAGTGATAATGACGAATACGAAACTGCGTTTCGAGACCATGGCTATAATGTCATTTTCGTGCCTGTGCTGGATCATGAGGTACGATCCATTCCTGAATTGCGAGCCATGATTGAACGCGGACCAGACAACTTGACCGGCATCATTTTCACTTCACAACGCGCCGTCGAGGCCTGGCGAACGGCAGCCAAGGATGCGCATGTGCCTTCTGCATGGAATAATGTGGAGCTGTATATCGTCGGACCCAAGACAGCGTCGCTCGTACGGGACGTGGCGTGCTTTGCAGACTCGCCTATGGTTGTTGCCAACCGAGCGTCGGAGTTAGGAGACCAGTTGGTGGCACGACAGCATGGCCGCCTCCTGTTTCTCGCTGGCGACAAGCGGCGTGACGAGCTGCCGGTGAGACTCGCCAAGGCCGGTATCGATGTACAAGAACTCCGTGTGTACGCGACCTGTGCGCATCCGCAATTGGCAACCCGCCTCGCTCAATTGGAAGAACCCTTGGCTTGGCTCGTCTATTATAGTCCTTCCGGCTACGATTATGTCATGCGGTCCGGCATCCAATTACCTTCAGCAAAAGTCGCGGCGATTGGGCCTACCTCAGCGGACCATCTCCAGCGCCATCAAGTAGTAGTACACGTGGTAGCGGAACAACCCAAACCCCGGGTGCTTGCAGACGCCATCGCAGATTACGATGATAAATATTAACACCGCCCTCGCTGCATCATTACTCATCCTGATAGACGCGAAAAGACCCCGCAGCGGTCGATCGGCCCCATGTCTCAGAATAATATACGCGACTCACAAAAAAATTTATTTTTGCTTCGTCAATGGATGAATCAAATATAGCATTGACGAGCCCGAGGGCAATGGGAAACCTTTAAGGTTAGACACAGTTTTAATTGAGTGCCGTTTTTTGATTCTTTGCACGCGTACGCGATTAGCATTTTGTGGCACCAAAGCCTTGCGTCCCTGATTGTTTGTATCTTTTTTTCTTTTTCTTTTTACAGCAGGCTTCGGTGTCATACCCAAAAACCTTGCAGCTTGTGCTACTTTGAGATGAATGAAATTCGCCAATTCTGGTAAAAATAGCACTTTGGCGCTTCACGAATTCTGCAACCCGCAAGAACCATAGTAAATATAGGGGCTTGTTGTGAAAGGAGGCAAGCAGTTTTCTGAAAAGAAAACTCATAGGGTCCATTGAAAAGCTTCTCCTGGGTGGCGTTTCTCTAATGGTAACCAAAATAATGAAGCAGTAAACGTTCAATTGCATTTTTTTTTCCTTTTTTCCAGAATGGGGTTGGCGACGCCTTTATTTACAAAAAGGGTGAATAAGGATGCAATAATAGAAGCAGAAAAACTTTGCGAAAATTTAAACCCGTTGCGGACCGTACCGCTACGTGTATGTGCGTGCCCTGTGTCGGTGCCGCGTTAGTGCGTGTGTACCAATGACCGTTTCTGCTCTGATATCCCGGTCAGACGCTTAGTGCCGATTTTTCCATTGCTGAGCCGAAACGCGCGCTCTTTCGTGAGAAACCCTCCTTAGGTCGGACAGTGCCTCGGCGCAGTTATTTTTGAAAGAGTGATGCAAACGGCTTGAGCGAATCGTATATAAAAATCACACTCCACTTTTCTCATCACCGGGTCCAATCTTTCACCACTACTTTTTTTTTCTTTTAATCATCTATAATGCACATTACTTTGACTAGTGCATTGGTGATGGTCGCCGGCCAATTGGCTTACGCCCAATCGTCCGCTTCCGCCTCTGCTGCGCCTTCGGGTACCTCGTCCGGCGTCTTGTCCGTCGCATCGCCTACCTGGCTCGCCAATATCAAGGGCCCCTCGTCTGGCGTCGTGACGAGCTACCCCACCGGCAACTACGACTCGAGCGCGACTCTATCCACTGCCACCCTTAATCTGAGGTAAGCAGCGGGCTCATCCTCGTTATGTGATACTTATCCTAGCCAATAGCTCCTATCCTGAGCCCTGGGGTTCGCCCACCACCACCGGCACAGAGATCGAAGCTGTGATTAACTCAATTGACTGGAGCCACGTCCCGAATGCGACGGTGCAAAAGGCAGACAAGGATGGCAACGTCGTCATGGATGACAGCTATGACGCGGACAAGGATGCTTACTGCTGGTGGTCCGACACCAACTGCGTCACGCCCAAGGCGAGCTACCTCCCCGAGGATATCTACTACTGCCCGCGTGTGGGTGATTGGGGTCTGACCTACGATGATGGTCCGTTCAACCCTACCGACGACAATGCGACCAACAAGTACTCCGAGCCTGAGCTGTACAACTTCTTGCTCAAGCAAAACAACCAAAAGGCGACGCTGTTTGTAAGTGTCCCGAATTTGACAAATTTTCCCAAACAAGAAGGTCACGACACTTACCATGCATGTACTTACATGATTGTTTTTCTTTTCTTCGGTTATATGTAGTACATTGGCTCCAATGTGGTTACCTACCCGGCTGCTGCCGTCCGCGCCCTGAACGATGGCTTGACTCTCTGTGTCCACACCTGGTCCCACCCTGCCATGACGACCCAGTCCAACGAGAAGGTCGTTGCCGAGCTTTACTGGACCCTCCGTGCCATCAAGGAAGCCACCGGTGTCACCCCCAAGTGCTGGCGCCCTGTAAGTTGATATACTGATATGATGCCATCAGCACCATCGTACTCATATTCTTGATTAGCCCTATGGTGACGTTGATGACCGTGTCCGTGCCATTGCTTGGCAGATGGGCATGCGTACCATTATCTGGGATGAAGACACCAACGGTAAGTTACCTGCTCGTTATCCAATAGGCCCAGTATACTCATTATTACATCATACTATTTAGACTGGAACATGCCCGGCGATGGCGGTGGAGACCTTAGCCCCGAGACGGTGGATGGCTACTTTGAAGACTGGATCGCAGCGCGTCAGAACGGTTCCGACAACGAGCATGGCCACATTGTGCTCGAGCACGAACTGAACAACTCGACCGTGTCCATGACCGAGAAGTGGCTGCCCAAGCTCCAGGAGACCTTCAACGTCGTCACTGTCCAGGAATGCATGAACATCTCTCAGCCTTACTGGGAGACTAACTTTGTCTACCCGACCGAGGCCAACAACTCCACCAGCACTTCCTCCTCCGTTTCGTCGTCGGCTGCGGCCAGCACCAGTGGCTCGGCCTCCACCGGTGGCGCAAGCGGTGACGCCTCTTCGTCTTCAGACGCTAGCAGCAGCGCATCGTCCGACACCAGCGCCGCGTCTGCGTTCCTGCCTACTCTCACAGGCGCGGCCGCCGCGCTTGTCATCAGCGCCTTTGCTCTTGCCTAATTCCCTCCGCAACCCCCCTTCGCCACACATTTCTCCGCATTTTCTATCATTTTTCTGTCATTTCTTCGTTTGTAATATTCTGTACTACAGTTGGCATAGTCCCTGTCATTTACGTGGGGGGCTGAAAACATAAAAGAATTTTTTATCATAACACAGAGAGGATAAGATTTGGTGCTCAGCGCCTCCTTGCGCGAAGTTTATTTGTGCGGGAATTAGGGTATTTTGATGCACCCGGCCCCGTTGGCGTGTGCCTACAATGGGGCAGTCCGTGAATCGGCGTCATATTCTCTCGGCCTATTCATAGCGTGGATGTGTATATAAAAGGAAGCAGCGGGCCGGCTTTCTTTTTTTGTTTTCTGCATCCGTTTAAATTTGTATGTGTGTACCTCAGACTGAGCATGGTATTTCGTCACAGTGAGTTTGTGACACGATGCTGACGCGTCGGACGCATCACCAAACATACGAGGGTCAGCCCCAGTAGAGTCTCGGCGAGATTGAAAGACAATTGTTACAAGAAGAGAGGAAGAATTAAAAGAAAAGTAGGGATGCTTGCTAGCTACCAACAATTATGACGCAGGGCGTCCAGGGCACGGGACGCATTGTGTTTCTTCAATTGGTCATGGCGGGGTGGCGATTATTTTGCCCGCCCAAATAAGACGAAGAAAAAATTTTTCGTGAATAGGTGGGTTCCGGATGGAATAAGGAACCTGAGCATTAAGGAAAGCAGTAATGAACCTGAAACAAGAAGGAATTGAAATCCTATTGTTTCGAGTGGGGGTAACCATTGGCTCATATTGCAACATGGGTGGTGAAAAAAGCAGAGAAAGAGTGTATGCAATACAACAGGTCCCATGACAAGAAGGTGCATAGACTGGCTACAGTCATGATGCAGTGATCGACCACTCGACTATGATAGGGTGTATGATGTAGAATGGACGAGAGAACATGACTGAAAAGCGTGTTTGTATGTATTAAGTGAAGGAATATAAGGAACGTGCAGGTAAGGGGTGATTGGTCGGTTGGTTGTATTTTTCGTAAAAAAAAAAAAAGGAAAGATGTTGCGATGAATTTGAAGGTGACGTGTTAAGCGAATTTCAAGCAAGCAAAAAGGACGAACAAAAATATTTTTTGATTTTTCAACAACTGCTTCAAGCAACTTCGGTGCACTTGCTTAACTCCCCTCCCCCTATCCTGCACCCATACAAAAAGCAAAAGTAAGTTGCTCGCTATAAAAGCATGCGTCGATCCGATCCTCATTCGACATTATTGTTGTTGCATCAAAGCCACTTGGTCCTGCCAGGATATGCCCTTTTGATTTCAACTAATGAATAGAACTCCAAACACATCCGACACTCAAAACGCCAAGTCAACTCCACAAGCAGTGTTCAACTACGCAGAGGCTGCCAAGAGAAGCTCGCAGATCCAAGATCAATCCCCATCCCAACGCTCCAGCGCCACTCAATCCCCCTCGAACACCACCCCATCCGCTCCTGAACCCAAACAACAGTCGAATGGTGCCAACTCGCAGCAGCTAAACGGCTCCCCTGCTCAGACCAATCAGAAGGGTGCTTCGCCAAAGAACCCCAACTTGTATCCTTTTTTACCCACTGATAACACTCACGATGATGGCACGCTGGACACATCCAATGCCAAATCCAATCCCAAAACCAATACCAATACCAAAACCTATCATGCCCTTGACTCTCGTTTCACCTCTAGTTCATCGCCCAAGCAAGCACAATCCTCGCCTGCTATGAAGACCCCGCGGAACGCTTCCGTACAGCTGCCTAGGGCTCCGCCGAGCGATGCTGGTAAGAATTCTCCTTTCATTGTTCTGGCCAGAAAAAAAAAGAAAAAAGAAAGAAAGAGGATCAGTGATCCATTGGATACGTCCTTATCTCATTTCATTCCATATCCACTTCACTAACTCATACGCCTTATTCTTTCTACCGACAGCGCCTATCCAATTTGGATCTATCAATCAGCCAGCCGCTGCGGATGCCGCCGCTCAGTCTGCACCCAACGCAAAGACGTCGGATGCACCTGCCATCCTCAAGACCTCCGAAGTCACCTTTGGCAGTCTCCCCGCAACCGACGCTTCTCCCGCCAGCCTGTCTCAACGACGAGACTCGGGTCAGTCCGGCCAGTCCGGCCAATCCGGCCAGTCCGGTAACAGCCACTCTTCCGGTAACCGTCACTATGGCGGCAACCACCGTCCCCATTACAACCACATGCCCGCCGCGTCCTCCCCTTCGATGCCCGCCCAGAACATCCCCATGGGCCACGCCTGGAGCAGCCCTGGTCCCATGCACCAGCCCCAGCACCAGCAATATGTGAGTCCTTCCCTTTATTGTGTTAAAAGACATTGTTTCATTGACAAATCGCTCTAGTACGGCATGCCCGGCTACGATGGCCAGCGCCAGTTTTACCAGCCTCAGTACATGCAACCCATGCCCGCCTATGGCAGTATGGGCGTGAACCACAACAACGTCGGCCAGCCTCCCTACGTCCCGCCCCAGCGTAGCAGCAAGGCCATCCGCATCATCAACCCCAACACCGGCTCGGAAATCAAGACCGAGAGCGTCGCCTCCTCCAGCTCTTCGACTTCGACGAGCAAGGACTCGGCTCCCAAGCACGAAGAGAAGAAGGAGAAGGAGCCCAAGCCCGCCGGTTCGCCCTCGTCCGTGTCGCGCGCTATTCCTATAGTGGACCCCGCCATCAAGATGCGCGAGGAGCGCGAGAAGCGTGAACGTGAGGAGGCCAAGGCCAAGGCCGAGGAAGAGGCCAAGAAGGCCGAGGAAGAACGCATCAAGGCTGAGGAAGAAGCCAAGCGCAAGGCCGAAGAGGAGGAGGCGGCTCGCAAGAAGGCAGCCGAGGAGGAGGCCAAGCGCAAGGCTGAGGAAGAGGCCAAGGCGGCTGAGGAAGCTAAGCGCAAGGCCGAGGAAGAATTGAAGCGTAAGGCCGAAGAAGAGGAGGCTGCTAAGCGTAAGGCTGAAGAAGAGGCCAAGGCGGCTGAAGAGGCCAAGCAAAAGGCCGAAGAAGAGGCCAAGCGCAAGGCTGCGGAGGAGGAGGAGGCAGCCAAGAAGGCCAAGGCTGAAGAAGAGGCCAAGAAGGCCAAGGCCGCTGCCGAAGAAGAGGAGGCTAAGCAAAAGGCGGAGGCTGCTGCTGCTGCTGAAGAGGCCAAGAAGGAAGTGCAGGAGGCCAAGGAGGCCAAGGAGGCCACCAGCGAGTCGGCCGACGCAAAGGAAGACAAGCCTGCCGAGACGCCGGCCAAGATCAATACCAAGCCTGCCACGCCGATGCGCACCATCCAAGACCTCTCCACCGTCCAATATCCTCCCGAAGTGAAGGCACCCTTTGGCAAGCGGGATCCGACGAGCGGCAAGATCCAGTACGACCCGCAATTCCTGATGCAATTCATGCCCTTGTGTCGCGATACCAACGAAGACCTGTCGGAATTCAAGAATATGACCGAGGAACAGAGCGACCCGCGCCGCTCCAGCATGCAGCGGAGGCAGACTTCTGAGCGCGGTCGCGGCCCGCGCACGCCCAGCTCGCCGATGGAGATGGGTATGTTCAAGCACGGCTCGCGCGACGGTCGCATGGAGATGGGCAAGTTTGCAGGCGGACGGCCCCTGTCGCATCGCGCCGGTTCCGGCAGCCATGCCTTGCCTCCCATGGGCGGCCCTGGCTCGCCAGGTGGTATGCAGCGTGAAGGCTCTCACGGCGGCCGTTCCCGCAGCGGTCGTGGTGGCAAGCGTGGCCACCATGGCAAGGAGGACAAGGAGAAGCAGCAGCAGGGTGGCCCGACCATTGCACCCGAAGACGTCAAGCCGCTCGAGAACAGCCAGAACCGATGGATGCCATTGGCAGTGCGCAAGCGTCTCGAGGCCGAAGCGGCCGCTGCGGCCGGCGAAGTCAAGGATGAAGAGATGCCGGACGAGCTGATTATCCGCAAGGTCAAGTCACTCCTCAACAAGCTCACGCTCGAGAAGTTCGACTCCATCTCGGACCAGATCTGGGAGTATGCCAAGTACTCTGAAAAGGAAGACAACGGTCGTGCCCTCAAGGTTGTCATCCAGCTCACGTTCGACAAGGCATGTGACGAAGCTCAGTTTGCAGTCATGTGGGCTCGTCTCTGCCGCAAGATGTACGATCTCATCACGGATGACATCAAGGACGTCAACGTGCGCGACCAAAAGGGCAACGTCGTCTCGGGCGTGAACCTCTTCCGCAAATACCTTCTTAACCGCTGTCAGCATGATTTCGAGCGCGGTTGGAAGTCCAACCTTCCCAAGGTGGACGAGAACAACCCGGACATGATGACGGACGAGTACTATGCGGCGGTCAAGGCCAAGCGCCAGGGTCTGGGTCTGGTCCAGTTCATTGGTGAGCTGTTCAAGCGCCAGATGTTGACGGACCGCATCATGATCCAGTGTCTGACGAAGCTCTGCGCCGACCCCAAGACGGTCGAGGACGAGGAAACCGAGACCATGTGCAAGCTCGTTACCACGATCGGCAAGGACCTCGACACAAGCAACCGCCGTTCCAAGGAATGGATGGACGCATACTTTGAGCGCATGCGTGAGATGCAGGAGAGCCCCAACATCAGCTCGCGTGTCAAATTCATGATCCTCGACGTGTTTGACCTCCGCAAGAACAAGTGGGTCAGCCGCAAGGGCGGCAACCAGCCCGCGCCCGCCACGCTTGCTCAGATCCACGAGCAGGCTGCCAAGGCCAAGGAGCAAGACAGAGAGGCCATGAAGCGGACAGGCAGCTCGCGCGGCAGCTTGCCCCACCCCATGTCACGGACGAGCTCCCACCGTGGTCCGGGTCAGGGCGGCCGTGACCTCCAGCGGGAAGGCAGCGGCAGTGGCGCAGGTACTCCTACCGTCAACACGACCGTCGACGGCTGGACCAGCGTGGGCACCAACAGCCAGCCCGGCACGCCCAAGGGCGACCGCACGAACGAGCTCGCCAACTTTGGCAAGACCGATCGCAGCAAGTCACGAAGCGGTGTCCTCGGCCCGTCCAACAACAGCCCCTTTGCCAGTCTCAACCGGGGCGACAAGAAGCAGCCCGACAAGCCTGAAAGCCCGTCTAGCTCATCCAACATGACCAACATGTTCAGTGCGCTGGGTGGAGGAGAGTAATTCCCGTTCTTTTATATTTACATACTCACACATACACGTCTTCGCTTTGTCACCCATTCTCCACTCTCCACCATTCCGCTCCCACTACCTCCATACTCGTCTTTACACGCAAAACATATATACATTGCCACAACACACACATCTTTCCTTGTTCCAAAAATTCACACAATCGCACACACACACACGCACACATGCACGCCACGGCACACACTTTAGTAACCATCTAGTACATTTTGTTTGGCAAATAAGGACTTCTGTTGCATAGCGTTTCTGGGACGAAGAGTTGGTTTTTCAGCCATTTCTGAGCATTATAGTGGGTGGGTATACGTGTATCGCGTATGTGTGTGTGTGTGTGTGTGTGTGCGCCTGTATGTGTATGTAAGTGTATGTGTGGCATGAACTCTATCGGGCAGTGACGAGCACAGGCCAAAGGTTAGAAGAACTGGTACCTGAACTAAATCATGGTGGCTGGTGGGACCTGTCCTTTATGATTTTTGTACTGCGCCACTCTGATTTGCTGAGAACGAACGGGGTGCGAACCTTGCATGAATCTTCCTTCGCGCAGGTAACGGGTAGCGATGAAAATTATGAGCAGGCCATTTACAGATACGTTTGCGGTGGCATGGAGCCCATGTGCTACTCTGCAAGGCAGTCTGTCTCACATAGCCAACTTCGCTACTCAGCATAGTAAGTCGGGTAGTTAATGTTTACTATGCTGCGCCCCACTTTTTCTCGGTCTTCTGACTCAGCTCGCCCTCTCGCGCAGGCATGATGAAATAAAGAAGCACCTTGGAGTGCTAGCGCGGCTTGGTTCTCTCTCTCTCTCTCTCTCTCTTTTATTTTCATTGTCTCCGTTGAATTCATTCTTCCATGCCCGAGACACCGATTGAAATTCTCCAGCTCATTGGCCAGCATCTGCCCATGGAGGATCGGTACACCTGTCTCGGCGTGTCCCGGCTATGGTGTGCAGCGTTTGCGACATCGCTTTTGGAGACTTTGCGACTCAAGAATGGCGCCGCCCTGCTAAAACTGCTCACCCATTTCGGTGAGTGGGTGGGTGGTAGTGCGCCTGCACCACTGTTGACGTATGTCAACCACGTCAAGCTGCAACTCGACGAGGCCGAATGGCAACGCGTCAACGACCTGAAGCTGCTCCTTCACCTCTGCACGTATCTCCACAGCCTCGATGTGCGTTTTCACTGGAGTCCGTCCCTACCTCACTTTACAAGAGAAACGATTTCGCCCCTTCTTGCTGCGGCGTTTCCACGCAAGATGGCATGCCTGACGCGTCTCCACCTGGACATTCCCCTGATGGACCGCGCCGCCGTCAAGAGCGCGATCCTGCCGCAGCTACCTCACCTCACCCATCTTCACCTTGACTGGATTGCGCCCTGCTGGACAATACGCGACATGACCTGCGCCCATGCTCTGTGCCCCAACCTCGAATCCATCTACATTGCGGCGACCTCCTTTCTCGACCCATATGACCATACGACCGATGAAAAGGACATGTCCGCCAAGGCTAAACACGTCCGGTCCTTCCGCTTTCATGCCGGTCGCGGCTTACATAATCAGGCCTTGAGTTGGATCAAGTATGCTACCCAAAACTACCATACGACACTGGAAGAGTTCTCCCTGAATGGGGTAGCAAGGGATCCTCCGAGTCGCCCTATCTGGTTTGAGGCGATTGGATACGGTGCGCAACGCACCTTTCAGGAGGATCAGTTTGACGAGCCAGACGACCCCGCAGCTGAGGTCGCCGTGTGGGACAAATTCAAAAAAACATGCAAGAATCTGCACTCGCTCGAGATCGATTGCCACGACCTCTCGCCGACCTTGTTCCGCCGCGGGACCCTCATCCCCAGTCTGCGCCACCTGGGCCTGAACCTGCGTGGTACCGCGTTCCTGCTGCGTAACTACTCTACCCGCTTTGTCGATCCGACCATCACCTCCCTCACGCTCTGGTGCTCACTCTCCCTCTTCAACAAGGTCTCCTACGTCCTCCACCACGGCGTACCTCATTTGACGCGCCTCGACCTGACCTGCGATACTCACGTCGAGCTGGACACGATCCTCAGCGCGTGCCCGCATCTCACCGACCTTGTCCTCCAGGATGCACGCCCTCTCACCTGGGAATCCGTCTGGTGGCGACCCCATCCTGCCCTCCAAACACTGGTCATTGACAGATGTCTTCTCGAGGAAGGCGTGATGGGCCACGTCAGCCGTCAGTGTACCCAGCTCCAGCAGCTTACCCTCGACCACTGTAAGTTTGTCCTCTCTGGAAGTAGGTTACGCCCCACGTGGCTCCAGTTGGACCTGACTGGCTTCACGCGCCTTACCTGCGTTCGTCTTTACGAGCCTTACTTATGGCACTGCCAGACCGGCGCGCGCCCGTGGCCGAGTCTATGCGACTTTGTCGGGATCAATAACTACCGAAATAGCCACGGCCACATACTGTGGTACAACACCCCACACCACTCTCATGTACCACCCGCATACACTTACCCGAGTGAGCACGTCCTTGGTCAACGACCCTTGCGAGACACAGCCTCTGCTTCCATTGTCAAGGACGTACTGTCTCGAAAACCCTATAACGGGGGCATGCAGTCCTATTTTGTCCTGCTGGTGACATGCCGCCGTGATTCGGACGTGATCTACCGCGTCAACGACCGTCGTCTCTTATTAAAGTGACAGCACAACTCAAAAAGAGTTAAGAAAACGCCTTTTACGCAACTTGTGAGCATTGTGGCGTCTGCGACTACAGCATGTGTGCTGTATATATACCAATTTGTAAATACTGTATCAAAATAGAATCGCGATTATCATAAATACATTATGTTTCATCTATACAAAAGTAACAATGGAACTCATATACTGTATGTAAAGTGAATGTATGATTTCCACAGAAAGAAGAGAAAGCTCATATGATGCACTGTCTACACGGACAGAATAGCAGAACTTCAGGCCAATGCAGCTTCTATAAGCCTATTTTATCTTGCCTAGCGTCAAATAGTATACAATAATCAGATAGTATGAAGATGGGTCACCCACATTCTGAGTGCGCCAATATTCAGCATGCAACATAAAGAGGGTAATGGAAAACCGCGAACAAAAAAAAGCGAGATATTTATAACAGAGATGCAAACAGCAAGGAGTGAAACAGGAAATGTGGGTATGGTATGAGAGGTGAATGACAAGAGCAGCTCGTGATGAGAGAATAAGTTAAGAAAATAATAATAAAACAAAACATATGATACATGCGCATTAATGATGAGGAAGAGAAAGGATCTTGAAGTCATCCAGTTTGCAAAAGGCGCCGCGTTGAGGATCTGTCTGAAAGTACCGCGTCCCGTTCACTGATCCATCATTGCTTCCCACTAATATTAGAATAGTAGTCCAATGTGTGAGTCACATGGGCAGCCTAACATGGACCTCAAGGCAGAGGACAAAAAAAAAAACACTTACATCGTTTTTCGAGCTCGATGCCAACATAGGTACCCTTGGCGAATTCAACCGGACCAATGTATTTAATGACGCCTTGCATAGGAAGCGGCCGGCGCAGAAGTTCGACCTTGGTGCCCAACATGGGCACGACTCGCGTCGGTGTCTCGTCGTCGCTGGCATTATCTTCACTGCTGCTGCCACTGCTGCTGGTGCTCAGGCGCAGACGGTATTTGTGCAGCGGGGAGCGACTTCGGTTTTTGCTATTGTTTCGCGTGGGCGGGACCGAGATAGTGTGGTAGCGCTGAGGCGTCTCGGGTAGCTGAAAGCGGAGACGGCTGCGTCTGGGCTCTGCTGTGCTGGGTGGGGCGGGTTGACCGGCTGGGCCAATGACGACATTGTCCATAGGCAAGAGCGCGTCAGCGAGGAGGATGGACGAAGTGGACGAGAAGCGGTGCACCGCAGGGGGAGCTGTATGCTCGCTTTCATGACGGGCTTCGAGCGCATAGTCAGCCGACATGCGAGGCGCCTTACTCGGATAGTCAAAGTACGACGGTGGCGTGGATTGTGTACACCGCATGGAGGCCGAGCGTCGCATGCGCAGGTCATCGGACGCTTGCTTTTTAGGTCGTAAGGCCGCACGGGCAGCTCGAAGACCAAACAGAGATGCGAGATCAGTTTCGAAGGTTTTCGTGAGCGCGCGGTAAGGCACATCAATATCTAAAGTAAAGAGGAAGAGAAAGTTAGATGGGTTGCAAAGTTCCTTTTTTTTTCTTTCTCACCTTCTGCCAAAAGACGGAGGATATCCTTCTCGACAGCACGAAAGCCGCCTTGGGCCTTGACACCAGTCCAGTGCAAGCAGAGGTAATCGACACAGCGCTGGCGAGCATCGAGAAGCACATTATCTACTGGACGACTGCCTTCCAGCTCTTGGCGGCCAATGAGGTCCCGCACGATGCTCTGGTAGAGTTGGGCCGCATTGCAATCATGGATGCCCTGGTGGAGCACGCGGCGCAGGAGGAATTCAAGAAAATCGATCGAAAAGCCAAATCCATTGTCGACGCAGGAGGGGATGATGGGGTAGTCGACGCAATAAAAGCCAAAGTTGTTCGAGATCATGACGACAGTGTGGTGCACGATCGGTTCCACAACGTGATCGCGCACGGGAGCCGACCAGGTTGGGATGGGATCGGCGCTGCGCAACCGGGACAAACACAGGTGTAACGACTCTAGCACCTGGATGGCTGTTTGTTTTTTGATATTGGCCAGTGTCTGTTTCATGATGGCAGGAATCATGAGGCGGCGCGACTGCACCAGGGTGGCAAATGGCCTTGTCGACCACAGGCTCGCGAGCGAGTGGATCGGATCCGCGTACAGGTTGATCAGCGTCTCGCGCATCCTTGCGTGGTGGTGTTTCTCGGCAAAGAGCAGCATCGAGGGCAAGAGCAGAGCGCATTCGGTGCAGACACATTTAAAGCCGTGGCAGAGGTTCTCCATGGCACTCAACACCGCGGTGCCGATCATGTCGGTGTGGCCGAGATAGTCGGCCGCGCGATAAGCGTCACGGAGGACACGCAAGGCGTACTTTTTGGACTGGAGCGGTGCGGTGGGCTCGCAAAGGTTAGGAAGGCTATTGGTGTAGAGGTAGGCAAGGATGACATCGAGCACAGGGAGCGTAAACAGATCCCCCGGCAAGCGCACCTGCTGCTCTTTCCGGTGAGCAAAGTCTGTGCAAAAGATGGCGTAAAAGTAGTTGGAGCGGGCGGCGAGGAGGCCGCGGTGGACGGCGACCGAGTCGTTCGATTCAAGCGTGATGAAGATATCTGTGGCCAGTTTCTGTATCCGCATGCGGTCGAGATCGTCCGTGAGGGAGCGATGATAGCCGAGCACGTCGTACGACTCGAGTTCGCGCGTGAGCGCACAGACCTCCATTTCCGTCGTAGAGAGGGTCGAGACAGCCGAGTCGGCGGGCGAGGGTGTTTCATCCCTCATGAGCGGAGGAGTTACATTATCAGGTGAGGGCCATTCGTCGGTGTACCAGAAGCGGAGAAGAGAACGCAGGACGTGGTGCGGCAGAGGTGGGTCGCTGATCACCATGAGGGGGTGTCCGTTATGCTCGAAAGTTTGATCTTTATCGCTGCCTGCATCAAGGAGGACAGGCATGTAGCGACGCAGAAATGGCTCAGGTGCTCGGGCCAGGAGGATAGCTATACAGAATATGCATCGGATATGCAGGAAAGCATATGTGAGATTGTGTCATTTAAGACGCAGAAAGCAGCTGGTAATTTACGCTTATCGCGATCAAGCTTATAAAGCGATAATAATTAGAAAAAAAAAAACTCACCTCGGTGTGCCCATAGCGGGGTGAGTGAAGAATAGTCGAAACGAAGGTCAGCAGCGTAGTCTTCAGCGTGGTCGAGTAGCTTTGCAAGTGAGTGTTGTAAACTCGAAGGGTCGATGGACATGAAAGGTAAAGAAAAGAAGTGTTGGTAAAGGGAAGAAAGAGTAAAAAGAGGAGGATCCTTTGGAAAGGAGAAAGGGAACGAGGCATTTTTTATATATCATGTGCGACACCACGGGCAGAGTGGCGTATACACTACTAAATAGGCAAAGGATTCATCACTTTGGAAGGTTGGGAAGCCCAAATGAAACGTGACAGGTCGGCATGAAGCGCAGCAAAAAAAAAAAAAACACATACAGTATACGTTCATACCCAAAGTTTCCAACATCCTCAAACCCTCAAGCAATCCAGCTCCGCCCATAATCATCCTGGTACGACCCACATCTCTCTACCTTTTGACACAGACGCAGCGTCGTCGTAAAAGCAAGGATTTTCTCCCTTCAACCAGAATGAGGCCTGTCATACACGAAGGAAATTTTTGGAACGTGCGCGTGTATGTCATTACATTGTGTTGTTGCGGATAATCGGTGGGTTCGTCTTGGCAGTGTTACTCTACAAGGTTTTTAGATGACGAGGAGAATCTACTCGATTTGTCAGGCTTAAAAAAAAAAAAAAGAGAAAAACAGACAACGGTAAAAAACGAACAGCTGCACCTCAAGGGGTTACAAAAATAAGTTAGGGGGGTTAAGTTCGATCGGGGCGCGTTTTTACCGGGATTTCGCAAAAGCTTAATGAGTGGTCAGGGGACACCATGGACAATGTTATGATAGAGAACGCTGAGGATGGGGCTTCCGTAGGCTCCCATATTTGGCTTTCCCCGGGATCATCGGTCGGGTGACTCTTGATTCATAATTGCTTTCAAATAGAAAACAAGATCCCTTGTAAAAACCAGGAATGGAAAGAACGGAGCCGCACTAAATTGGGTTTGTCACATATGCCCAATGCAAGAGGGTGAAACGTAGGTCAGTCGATAGTATAAAGTGCTATTGGGACTCATGATGGCGGATGTCATTCCTACTCAAATATGATATCACCCTGGGTATGAGAGGGGCGTCTTTCCGTTCAATCTAATATGGGATAGAGACAAAAGAATGGAAGATGAGAGTTGAGTAGGATGTGTTCTTGCAACTTCTGGTGGCGAATGGAATCTTCTTTTGAAGCAAAGAAATCCCCAGATAATAATATAGTCCATCTGAAGGCGAGAAACATGTGAAGCTCTCGAGATCCCATTTTGGCCCCCACATTCGATTTCTGCGGGTGCTGGGGGCGAATTTCAGAAAAGGCGAGGTGTGACGTTCAAATAAACAAGCAAAGCAAAGCAAAGCAAAGCAGGCCAGTCTACACTCAGCCCTTTTTTTCCACCTCCACCTAGTGATGGCCCTGCGATCCCTCAAATCGGCCCGCGAGTTGGCCAGTGCCCTCGCCTCCGGTCCCGGTGCGGCCCCCCTCGCCTCGAACATTACAAAGATCTCGCTTGCTTATGCCATCAAGGGCATCAACGAGAGCGCTTCTGCAAAGTACGTAGCATGACTTTGTGTTTGACATTGGAACAGGCTCGATTGACTTGCAACGTAGACATTTCTTGCACGAGAACCTGCCACGGATGCAGTACAACAATCCCTCAGTCGAGTTTCAGCTCTTGCAGTCAGAGGATCCCAAGACGACGCCGAAGCTGACCGTTCACTTTGGTAAGCTGTCAAATACAGCGGGAATGAGGAACGGTAACTGTATTAGGCTCATATACTCATATATACACATTGCACATATTAGGTAACGACCAGTCAAAATCCTTTGAGATCGCACGCATGCACACCGATGCTATCATTGACCTCGTCGCTAATGCTAAGCCCTAACCCACCTCAATTTGTATTTCTTTTTTCGCCTTGTCATCTCATCATTCCCTCTTTCGCATACAGTTCTGTACAGTATATAAAGTTACACGAATACACACACGCGCAACATTACACGCCACTCCAATATCCATCAAGAAGGCGTTATTTGGGGTTATCTTGGGAAGCACGATGCGTGTGCTGGTTTGGCTCGTTTTTTTTCTTTTTCTTCTGGTTTTCCTTTGATGGGGGATGATATGTAAAAAAAAAAAAAAAAGGTGCAAAGAGAGATTAGGCGACGAGGTAGGTGGATAAGAGTTCGGCAAAGCCAATCACAAAGACGAGCACGAGACAGTCTTTGATGAGGAAGGAGAAGATGAGCCAATATCGCAGACCTATGTTGGCCACGTTGGCAATCTGCGGTGGTAACTGCTGGATAATCCCGGTCAGCATCGATCCACGACTTGTAGGACTCTAATCAGATTCAATAGTTAGTTATCAAGTCAGTTTCCCCTTCCTTTCTTTCTGCTCTTGCTCTTTCGCTTTCGCTTTCTGATGCGTTTCTTACCTGTTGATACATCATGCGCGCGGATTGCATCAGCAATTCGAGGGTGACAAAATACCAAAACAGAGGCTATCGTTTGCTTTAGATACCGCACAAAGACGTTGGCAGACAGCCCCACTTACGAATGGAACGGAAGGATATTGTTTGATCTCGGCCGGATTGGTCGTGAGCAAGGAAGCAAAGCGTTCGTATCCGCCGTGGTGCCATTCAGTGTAGACTGCGTAAATGCCGAGCCAGAGCATGGACACGAAATGGAGCAGGTTCCAGTACTGGCTGGATGTGTCTTGCTGCTCGGGCTCGGCGTTGCCTTGCAGGCTGGCGAGGAGGGCGGGGTTGAAGGGAAACTGGCCCTGGAAAAGGTCGTTGAGGTTGATATCCGCAGCGGGTGGATGCTGTTGGTGCTGTTGTTGCTGTGAGTGTAATGACGGGTCGAGCATAGCAAAGAGGGAAGGCGGGTCTTCGGGCTGCAGCGCCGGGGGTGCGCCGAGTTCTTCGCTCGGGTCTTCGTCGAGGAACCGCGCGCTGGCGTGCGTGGCGCTGACACTCACCGGCGCACTTGACGATGCTGTGCTGGCTTTGGCTTTCCGTGATCGGAGCGTGTCGGTCGATGTTGAGCCAAACACCGCAGGCGACGGCGATCGCGAGCGTGGCTGGGCTTGTTCCGAGGGCGCAAGCGACGAGGCCGACGTCGACGGTGACGGCGTCGGTGATGCCCGAAGAGCTGTTCCGAATGAGACGATCCGCGCTTTGCTTTGTATGAACTAAGAACAATAAAAAAAAACTTACGATAGGCTGTGCCAGTGATGCGACTCAAACGACTGTCGGCCGAAGCAAGAATGCGCTGCTGTCTCTTCTGACGGCGCCGTTCCAGCTTCTCTTGCTCGGTGAGTTCTGGCATGAAGGGCTTATGTTATATACGACCTTAAGGTTATAAGTAAAGTCTGGGGGATGGATAGCACCAGAAGAAAGAAGACCCCGCACACACAGACGCGGTCGCGTCGACTGGGCAACCCTTTGCGCCGCGGACTTTTTTCTGAACCTCTTCTTCCTGAACCCCACTCTTGTTCCGCCACGTGAATGGAAAAGTACTCGCGATGGAGGGTATGCCATCCTACGTGCATTGCGCCCCCATCTCACCCTTTCACTCTTTTTCGCCCGTCTAGGATGCCGGTACCGGCATACAGCCCTTCTTGCCCCCTGTGGTAAGCCCTGGTTTCCTCTTTATTTGTTATTATGCATTTGAAACTGACACCTGCGCAGCCGCCACGGACTGAATCGAGTCTGCTCCTCACGCTGTCCAATGTGATTCACTACATTGTGGGTCCTATCCAAGGCCTCGTCAAGGGCGTGCTTGTTATTGCCTTGGCTTTGCTCTATGTTGTCTTCGTCACCGTCATCGGCACCCTGCTGGTACGTCGCCTGCCAACCCTATCGATTGCCTCGAGACTCATCCATCTGATTAGACGCCACTGGGGCCTGTAAGGCGGATATGGACCCGATGCTTCTCTGCACTTCTCCTGCGCGCTGTCCTCCTGTTTCTCGGCTTCTTCCATATCAAGACCGAAACCGTGTCCTTGAGACGGGGGTAACTTGGCCATCTTTTTCTTTTTCTCTTCTTTTCTAACCCATTGATAAGGACGAGTCGCACCAACAAGAAAGCACCGACACTGACCCCGGTGCGATCAGGCGATGTTATGATCGCCAACAGCACTTCGTACATTGATCTGCTCTACCTCGCTTACCGCCACGACCCCATCTTTACGCGGGTGCACGGCAAAAAACTACGCACCGTCAGCCTCTGGCAAGCCATCCGCACCTGCGCCGAAGTTCCCGCGCGTCCCGAGCCAGATGAGAAACTCTACACCGTCAAGGAGCTCGCCCAGGCCGCCAAGGAACGTCGGTGGGGTCCTGTGGTGGTTTTGCCCGAAGGCACGACATCCAATGGCCGCGCGCTGCTCGAGTTTGCCCCTCTTTTCGGCGAATACCAGCCCTCGGATCGGGATGCCCACTTTCATCTTGTCGCCTTCAAGTAAGTCAAAGGAGAAGGGGGGGGGGGCGCGCGGGAGGGTATCGTGTAAGTATCCAATGGAGCTGCTGACACCTTCGTTCCAGGTACGAGTACAAGAACATGCCGCCGAGTTTCACTGTGGGCAGCCAGCTCTGGCATTTCGCGCGCCTCTGCTCGCAATTTTACAACACGCTGCTGGTGAAGCGACTGGCAAGCGACGACGTGCCGTGCAGTGCCACGATGAGCGCGGGCCAACAAGCGAGCGACTTGGCGGCTCTGGCGGGCAAAGGCACCGAGGACGTGGTGGGCAACCAGCTGGCCTTGTGCCTCGGCAATATGGCTCGTCTTCGCAAGACAAGCCTCAACATGTCCGATAAGCATGAATTCCTTAAATACTATCGGTCAAGAAAATCATAATCATTGTTGTATCCATATAAAGACTCTTCACTCTCTCTCTCTCTCTCTCTCGCTCTGTCTGTCTTTTTTTTCTTTTCGTCCATGTCGGCTTTCCATCCTGTGTCAAATACAGAAGATGAACTCTTTAAAGAAACGCACTATGCACGCTATGGCATTGAACGCACGTAAGCATCGCCATGCAATAAGCGAGACTGGATCTAACACGCAGCAGCAACATTTACGGCTTGACCACATTCGAATCACGATTACCCACATTTCTCGCGCGCCAGGAAGAGTTCCCTTCCCATCGCGTCGTTGACGTGCCAACCCCCGAAAAACCACCGACAAAGCGTAAGAACCAAAGTAGAAGCTGCCCTCCTCCTGGTGACTAACACGTGTCATTTTCTATCTATCCAAAAAAGTGCTGAAGAAGCCAGTCAGACATTTGGTAGCTGCGTCCGCGTCAGAAATGACCAGCCACCTGTCACGGGATGGTTATTGGACGTCACTTCACTTGGATCTGGGTCTAGAAGCAGGTAAAAGACAGAAAAGAAAAAAAAAAGGTTCAGAATTCTACGAAAAGCAAAAGACTAAAAAAGGATGGGAGCAGGCCAAGTTGAGATCATTGCTGTGGATGCCGTCGAAACCGAGTCCGCCACTCCCACCGTATTATTAGCTATTGCTGTCGCTGAGGTAGGTAAATCGGGTCTAATAAGTGGCTCTAGAATGGGTGACTTACCGATACGTAGCGACTTGATCCAGAAGGCCATAGCATGCAATACGCACTACATTTGTTTTCTACATCTAAAGATGCACCTCTGCCCTACCTCGAACAAGCCCTTGCTGGCATCCGAGGTACTCGTACAGCTGGCACATACAGTCGCATACCACGTCAGTCTAACGTGTCCGTTTTAGATTCCTGCCACACGATACCCATGACAAGCGCGCCGATGCACCTGACCCACACAACGTACTATGCTAAAGAAATCGATCCTTGTCGCTTCTCTCTGACGTCTTGTTAGGGTTCAGTACCAAGGGCAGACACGACTTGCGTTTCTGTTGTCAAGCATGGACGGCGTAGTGCATATGACCCTGTACGACCCAGATCGGCAGCAATTCATCACCGAAACCGTGTCTGACCATTTTCCCATCCTAGCTCAGTTGAGCGAGAGCAGAACAAGGTCAGTTTCTCATCCGCTCGGTCAACTCGGACAGCGAGAGGCTCACATGGACTTAGGATTCTATTTCTCTCCCTTTTCGACCGACCCAACGGCCAGCGTGTGATGTGCGCTGGAGGGCAGGACGGCGACGTCATCTTGGCTTTTTACAAAGGTAACCCAACGACTGGTTCCATTTAAATAACAAGGGTTCATATGTTCATCCTAGACGGACGAGAGACCAAGGTAGAAAGGACACGTGTCTTTAGTCCCATCACATCTACCCTCCTCTTTCAACCCCGAGTATCCAAGACAGGTAATACATAACCGAAAAAAAAAGGACACCCGCACTGATTCACACCCTCAGTGCGTGAAGATGATCAGCTGCACCTCGTTGTCACTTGCGCTATCGAACAAGCCATTGTCTACAGGTACGTGCAACCTATTGGGATCTTTTTTGAGGATGATTTTGACGCCGTCCAGGTCGATTGAGACCCATGGTCTGTCCAAGGGCCGGTCCCTACCCCAATCGGGCTACTATGACAGTGTTCTTTGCTCCCATGTGATGGACGTGGACTGGGATGGCGAACGCGAAATTTTGATAGGCACTTATGGCCGGCAAGTGTTAATATACAAGCAAGGTAATCACACATACATTTGTGTGTGTGTGCTTCATCTCTCTCTTTCCTTCTTTCTCTCCTTTTCTGATAGCACCGTAACATAGTGGCAGGAACCCAGGACTACAACGTCTTGTGGCGGCGTCAATTCGCCTACCCCATCTATCGCATGACCCATCTTGATCTGAACCGCGACGGGTTGGACGAACTGATCGTATCGACCATGTACGGCATCCATATCTTTCAGCCCAACATGCGGCGGGCCCGCGAGAGGCTCCTAGACGTCCTCCAGCATGTCGAGGGCAGCAAGCGGCGCATCGCAGAGCTTTTGCTCGAGTACAGGCATCAGAAAGAGATGGAAAAGGCCATTGTTTTCGCGTCTCAATAAAATAAATAATGATAAAACGAAAAAAGAACAAAACTAGAGAGGTGTGATCCCGGTGCGGGCGCAAAACATACCGAGCCTTAGACGTATGGATTCGTGAAACAGACTGTCCATGGTCCGCTGCTGGCCTTGGAGACTCTGCTTGAGATAGCGTACAAATGCAAAAAAGTCGCACACGGCCACGAGCCGGTCGCGGCAGGGCCGGTCGATGCTGTGCCAGTTGTCATGGTGAAGCCGAACGCGGTAATGGTCGGTTGAGCGCGTGCGCTGCCGTCCGCAGGCAAAGCAGGTAAAGGAAAGCGAGGCGGACGCGCGTCGGACTAAGGGCCACTGGAAAGACGTGCGGGAGGTCGCGGAGGAGGGCGTGGCGGGCGACGTGGGCAGGGCGGGTTCGATGGGACACGTGCGCTGAATCAAAGTGGGCACCCACCGTTGAGGGGACTTGTTGCTGCCGAGCTGGAGGCAGGGCAGCACGTCTTGGTCGATGCACAGTTTCAAAAAGGGCAAGCGCTGGAGGTGTCTGAGCTCTGTCACGCGTGCCTGCTGGACAAAGTCGCGGAACAGGCTGAGCGCATCGTGAGCGAGATCGCATGGGTCCAGCAGGCGGCCCTGGTGGCACGCGAGCTGCATTTTGGCTTGCGCCAGTCGCTGCTGCTCGTCCGCGAGCTTCGTCCGCGTTGTCTCGAGCTTGCGTGTGGCCTCCTCCTGCTCCCGCCGCGCACGTGCCACCATCCCGTTGGCTTGTTCAAAGAGCTGACACGACAGGTCTTCGAGATCGGCGTGGGCCTGCTGCAGTGCACGCTCGGCTTCGACGGCGACGGCTTTTTGGTGAGCAAGGTCGCGTTCGAGCAGCGCATAGCTGTGCCGCAGACGTACGTTTTCATATGCGAGCGAGTCTGTACGGTCCCTTTCTTGACCTTTTCTTTTAAGCGGACGTGGTATTCTGCTGTACCGATAGACGCTCGACTGGGTCTGAAGCAATGGCTGACCCTTTCTGCAACTGTGGCCATCAACGGTAAACATGGCCAGGGGGGGGGGTGGAAGTCTCCTGAGTGAGGCAACCAAAGTAAAAGAGAGGAACGGCCGCTGAGGACGTGCCTCCATGGACGAGTACCGCCTTCGGAACATTTTTGAAAGGTACGTCTGAACAGTCTAGAGCAAAGCATGTCGTTGCGAGAAACAAAGAAAAAAGGGGGGAGGGAGTAGATATTATAGATCTACCATAAGTCAGGACCCTGCTTCTCTTGCTCTCATGGTGATGTATCTCCGTGTCTGATAAACACTCTACACAATACCTGTCATCTTTTTTTTTGTGTGCCTCGAGGTTCAATGAAACACCTGCATATCGAGGAGGCGGAAAGGAAAGAAGAATACAAAAAGATCCAGCGCATGATTTTGTATGATTCTTCCAATTATCTTTTATTTTAGACAAGTGGCCCTCCATTCAAGCCTGTTGAAGCACCGCTATCTCTCGCTCGTTCATTCCTTTAGACACTTTCGTTCATATATTATAGCTATCTACCTATCTACTGCATATATACATATATATACATATATCTAAATACCATGCCACCCGAAGCTGACGAATATTACGAGTCGTTTGATCTGCACGTACGGTTTACAGAAGGACAGGATCTCGTGGTGCGGGTCTCGCCCGAGGATTCAGTGGCAGCGATAAAAGAGAAGGTAAGCGGCTCAATGACCCACGTACGGCGATTGAAAGTATATACTCAAAGGTCAGTCTAGATTAAGCAGACCGAGGCCGAACGCACTCGCAACAAGAACATTCGCTTGATTTACTCGGCTCGGATACTCGACGACGGTCGCCAGCTGCGCGATTACGGGATGGGCAAACTCACCGTGTCCGATTCCAAAGCCAAAATGCCACCGCCTCCACCCGTCTACGTCCACTGCTCGCTGTCCGACTACCAGCCTCACTCACAGACCAATGTATGCATGCCCTATCCTTCGTCTTCTCTCTTGTGTGTCGTCCAAAGACATAGTAAAGTGATGATTAACCCATATTCGCATCCTAGGACCGGCCTCAGATCACCCCACGCACCGGATTCGACCGACTGCGCGACTCGGGCTTCACCGAAGAAGAGATCCAGAGCTTGCGAGAACGGTTTCATCGCTGGCATGGCACGGATGATGGTACACTCTTAAATTCGATTCATTACAGATGATATGATAGGCTTACACAAGCTTAGATCCTGAGCAGATTCGACGCCGGGAAGAGCAGTGGATGGATGCGGTGGGTGAGGGCGAGACCCTGCCCGACGGAAGTAAGTTGAGGACATGGAATGGAGATCTCCCTGAATCCTATCTCATACATGAAATAGCACCCCAAGGGACATACAAGGAAATGGTGTGGGGCCTCGTTCTCGGCTTCTTTCTGGGCATCATCTGTCTCTTTTGGTTCCGAGAATCCGTCTTTACAAGACGCCATCAGATGGGTAAGCGACCCCAGGTGTATGAAAAAGTAAGCGCTCATGCGTAGGCTAGGTATTGTCGCGGGTATCCTCATCAACATATCCTTTGGTGTCTTGCACGTGTACTACTAAGACCTTCTCTTTTTAATTCCTTTCATGTGTATCATATTTTCCTTCTTTTCCTGTTCCTTTTTTTTGTTCTATTTCTCTCTCTCATTCACTTGAACACTCCTTCAACATACCCCCCTCCCTTCTCTCCCATAAAGAAGAAGAAAAAGAACTGTCCAATTAATACTTCACTGATAAACGTATGATTCTGGTGACCCTCCTGCGGGTGTGCCTCATAACGCTCGCCCTCCTTGCCTTTGTCACCCAGCGCCTCGCCTTCCTGCGCTCGACCGTGCTTGCCTATGGTCGTCTGAATCACACCGCCGATCGGCCCCAAACCACGATTCAAGTGCGACTCCAGCAGCTGACCGTTCCTAAAGCCTGGTTCGCTCATTTCTACTTTGTGGGTCTCGCCTTTGCATTGTACTGTGCGCTCGAGATGGTCTTCCTCCCGCATGGTCCGCTGATGGACGCGTTGCGGAGGTGGGACACGCCACAAGGCAGTGACCGTGTCGACGCGGCCACGGTCGCTATCAGTTTTTGCATGATGGTGTGTCACCTCGCGCGGCGGGCGTATGAGAGCGTGTGGGTCGAGCAGGCCTCGGCGCAGGCGCGCATGCACGTCTCGCACTACCTGGCGGGGCTTGGCTTTTATGGTGCGATGGTCTTGGCTGCGTGGATCGAGGGCGCTGTCTCGCTCGGGGTGTGGCCGACTGTCATGGCCAGAGCACCCCCGACGCCGATGCCATGGACAGTCGCAGGCGCCTTGCTGTTCGTCTACGCGTCTGTGCACCAATACCGCTGCCATGCCATCCTCGCCCGTCTCAAAAAGGAACAGAAGGGCTATGCGATTCCGCGCGGGGACTGGTTCGAGCGCGTGGTGGCCCCGCACTATCTCGCCGACATCCTCGTCTATGCCGCGCTGTGTCTTGTCAACCGCGGACGCAATCTCACCTACCTCTGCGGCCTCGTATGGACGACCGTCAACCTCTCGGTCACAGCGGGCGAGTCGGAAGCTTGGTATCAAAAGACATTTGGCGAGCAGTACAAAGCTGCTTTCCCCCGAAGACGATGGGTCATCCTGCCTGGCCTCTACTGAGCCGTCGCCACTGGGAACAGAAAGTGTGCAGTCTGGGATGGATGTAATAAAATGAATGATTTGACAGGTTCCTCGTTGTATTTTTTTCCATTTTCGGAGTACGTCTGTCTATTTTTTTTTTCTTGCGCTGAAGCTGGGTGTGGGTGAGTCACTTTCATCCTCCTCCTCTTTTCCCAACTTTTTCCTCGACTTTCTAATGGCCTCCGTGCTGGATCTGCTTTCGAAGCTCTCCATTTCGCCCAAGACTGTGTCGCACGAACCTGCTGCGGATAACAAGGCCTGGAAGGCTGCGTTGGACACCGCTGCGCCTGGCATTGACTTTAAGCTCACCAAGAGCTTGATTCTGAAGCCCAAGACGCCCAAGTCGGCTGCGCCCACACCCGTCGTTGTGGTCGCCTTGGACGAGTCCGAGACGAACGTCACCCAGCTCGGCAAGAAGCTCGGTTTGAAGGAATGCCGTTTCGCCAATGAGGATCTGCTTCAGGGCACCTTTGGCGTGGGCAAGGATCAAGGTACAATTGATAGATACGTGTAGAAAAAAGAGAAGGACACCCGTCTCTGACACAATTCTCCTAGTGTCGCCCTTTGCGCTGTCGAACGTGGCTGACCTGAGCCTGGTCCATCTCGTCGTGGATGCTGCCCTCGTCGGTTTGAGCGGCTCGACGCTTCTGGCTTTCCGTGAAGGCGCGGCCGACAAGACCGTCTTCGTCACCGTCGATGACCTCAAGGCCTATCTCAAGTCGATTAGCAAGGAGGCTACCGAGGTCGACTTTGCTGCTCTCGCTGCGGCTGCTCCTGCGCCCGCCGCCGGAAAGCCCAAGGCCGCCCCTGCTGCCCGTAAAGAAGGTACCTATCGCTGATTGGTGAATCGGCCCAGTTATCATTTTCCCTATTTCAGCCTATGCTTAACCTTATCTTTGTGACAAATAGCTCCTGCGGCCGCTCCCGCTGAGGACGTTCACCAGATGGGTATTGATGTCAAGAAGGAGGCGGACTTCTCGCGCTGGTACCAGCAGGTAAATGGTCACTCAGAGAGAATAACGGAGTGTGGAGAAGGCTAAGACATGTATTTGTGTGCGTGTGTCGCGTATAGGTTCTGGTCAAGAGTGAGATGTTGGACTACTATGATGTCTCGGGCTGCTACATTCTCCGTCCTCTCGCCTACAATGTTTGGAAGGAGATCACTAGTAAGTACAGATAAAGAAAAAGGAATGGAATGAATAAGAGTCTGATGGCATGTATCAGACTTCTTTGATGGTGCCATCACCGAGATGGGCGTCGAGGATACCTACTTCCCCATGTTCGTTTCCAACCGCGCTCTGGAGCGCGAGAAGGATCACATTGAGGGCTTTGCCCCTGAGGTTGCTTGGGTGACGCGCGCGGGTCAGAGCGAGCTGGAGGAGCACATTGCCATTCGTCCCACCTCCGAGACCGTCATGTACCCTTACTTTGCCAAGTGGATCCGCTCCCACCGTGACCTGCCCTTCCGTATCAACCAGTGGTGCTCCGTCGTCCGTTGGGAATTCAAGAACCCGCGTAAGTCCATGATGCCGTCGTGCACCTTTTTTTTTTTTTGCATGCTCATTTTTATGATCGTCTTTTAAAGAGCCTTTCCTTCGTACGCGTGAGTTCTTGTGGCAGGAGGGCCACACGGCCCATCTGACCCTCGAGGGCGCTGGCCAGGAGGTCCGCGAGATTCTGGATCTGTATGAGCAGATCTACAATGACTTGCTCGCACTTCCCGTCGTCAAGGGTGTCAAGTCTGAAAAGGAGCGTTTCGCTGGTGGTCTGTACACGACCACTGTTGAGGGCTTCATCCCCACCACGGGCCGTGCTATCCAGGGCGGTACCTCCCACTGTCTCGGCCAGAACTTCTCCCACATGTTTGACATCACGGTCGAGGACCCCAAGGCCCCGCCCACCGCGACTGACGAGGCCAAGAAGATCCACGTCTGGCAAAACTCGTGGGGTCTGTCGACCCGCACGATCGGTGTCATGGTGATGGTCCACGGTGACGACAAGGGTCTCGTCCTCCCGCCCCGCGTCGCGCTCTACCAGACCGTCATCATCCCCTGTGGTCTGACCGTCAAGTCGACCGAGGCCGACTTTGACCTCGTCTACGACGCCTGCAAGGATGTCGCGGCCCGCCTGAAGAAGGCCGGTGTCAAGGCCAAGGCGGATCTGCGCGATAACTATACCCCGGGCTTCAAGTTCAACCACTGGGAGCTGCGCGGTGTGCCTCTTCGTCTTGAGGTCGGCCCCAAGGACTTGCAGAAGAAGCAGGTCACGGTCGTGCGCCGTGACACGGGCGCCAAGTTTGCCATCCCGTTCGACAATCTCGAGAAGGGTATCCAGGAAGCCATGGATACCATGCAGCGCGAGATGTTTGAGCGCGCCAAGGCCAAGATGGACGAGTCCATCGCTCGCATCGAAAAGTGGGAGGACTTTGTGCCTGCTCTGAACGACAAGAAGCTCTGCTTGATGCCCTGGTGCGACCGCCCGGAGTGCGAGGACGATATCAAGGAGAACTCGGCCCGCTCTTCCAACAACGGCGAGGAGGAGGACGAGCGCGCCCCGTCGATGGGCGCCAAGACGCTCTGCAACCCGTTCGTCCAGCCCACCGACAAGCCCATCGTGCCTGGCGTGACCAAGTGCGTCTACTGTGGTCAGGACGCCAAGCACTACATGCTCTTTGGCAGAAGCTACTAGACATGATATCCACCCACCCCCCCAATGTAGCTGATCTCATCCAACTTTATGTAATATAAAAAGTTTTACATGTTCATTTTTTAAAGAATGCATTGCAATTGGCATTCAAGTATACTATTTTTGCATGCTTTGTCTCTTTTTGTGTGTGTGTGTGTGTAGAAACGATGTAATGGTGTGAAAGGTATAGCGTGAATGTACGTACTGCGTTAAAATGGGGATAGATCGGGTCTCTTACAATAAAAGAGCTATTAAATAGTACACAGAAGCTATACAGTAGAAGTTTTAAGACTTTTGCTTGTTCTTGTATTTCTGGAAAGATAGTAAAACAGTGAGCATCACGTAAATTCATGCAAGCACGTGTTAATGGCTACTTACATCTTCACTTTGTAACCGCATGACAGGATCAATGGTATTCCGCAACCCGACCATAATACTCTGAAACGCGCCCGTCAAGCCAATCATGGGCTTGATCACCGCGACGGGTACGGCCCGGATCACGGCCTTATGATCGGAGGATGACGACGACGCCGATGTCGAAGGCATGGATTCCTCCTCCTCTCTCACAATCTCGGTAGGGACGGCAAAGATGGTATGCGCTGCCGAGCCCAAATTCCTCGTCAAACTCTGATAGGCGATCTGGAGCCCCTGTGATAGATCCGAAGGTTGGTTGGCAAACTTGCTGTGTTGCTGGTTGTCCTCCTGGACGGTGACGTTCGACGAAAAGAAGTCGTCCGCATGCTCCAGAATGACCTGCGCCCCAGAAGCAAAGCGCGCTGAGAGCTTGATGGCCTCCATGGCGGTCGCGCGCGCAAACGACTGCGTGCCGCGCTGGATGCCGCGGATGACACGCCCATCCTTGCGGTATTGCTGGATGGGGAGAAGGACGAGGTCGGCGACGCCGCTGCCGACATTGACGATGGACCGGATAGGGGAGACGCCCGAGACCATGTGGGGCACCTGGGTGTTCATGATGTGCGGCAGCCACTCCTGGTTGAGTCGGTCGCCGAGCTTTGTGAGACCATTGATGCCTGTCAGGCGCACTTGGCTGAGCTGGATATCGGCCCCATCGAGGTGGAACAAGTTGACAAGCTCGGCGAACTGGCCTTCCTTGAGGTTACCGTAATTGAGATACTTTGGCTTGTAATCGATCTTGAGCACGATCGGCTGGATCTCCACATGTTCTATCAAGACAAATGAGTCATCCTCCTTTGATTGTTCTTTAAGCTCTGCGACTTACGAAAGAAAATCTCGCCATTCTCCTCTTCCTGCTCTTCCGCCTCCTGTGGGTCCGCCTCGTCTTTTTCGCTCCAGGTCTGGATCGCCGTGTTGGCCGCCGCCGTCGATCGCAGCTTTTGTTTGTCGAACGTAAAGTAGCGCACCAAGAATGTCAGCGCATCCTGGTCGACATACAGCCGCAACGGCAGGAGCTTCAGCTTGACGCGGTACTCCATCGTCAGGTCCTCCATGATAGGGCGCACGCCTGTGACTTCAAAATGGAGCATGCTCGAGCCGCGCTCGCGTGGGGGCGCGTTTGCATCTGGCCGCATGTAGCCTAGGAACTTGTGCCACGACGACGTGCGCACATTATCAATCACCTCCAAGTCGCGCACAGCAAACACGAGATGCAGCCCGGTGGGGTCCGCGGCTGGCATCCAGTGGAAATCGACCGAGACGCCCTCCGCACGCAGCTCAATGTCGGGCATGGACGACCGCTGGAAACGCTCCGAGCGGCGTCGTCGCGGGAGAGAGCGCGGCCGACGGATATCCACGTAAGGGTCGCCGGGAGAGCCTTCCAGGAATTCGGGCGAGTGTGAAAAGGTAGGGGACGGGTTGACGTAGCCGCGCTCGACGGGTGAGCTCGTCGCGTTGGTATCGAGACTGCTGGCGCGCGACATGGTCTCACCATACAGCGTGCTCGTGTAGCTGCCCACCGAGCCGGGCTGGGACGTGCGCGAGCGCTCGCCACGTTCCCCCGCCTGCAGGTAGCGCGCGTCCAGCCCGTCATGTAGTTTCCACACCACGTCAAAATCGCGCACGTGCAGCTTGATCAGCGCCCGTGCAGCATCGACGACAGCCTTGGCAGGCTTGGGCGCGTCCTTTTGCACGTTGTAAAAGTCCTCGACGATCGTCAGCCCTTCCTCCTGGGTCAGGACACGGACCATGTCCTCCTTACCACGCGCTGACGCGTGTTTCCGGCGCGGCTTGGGCGGCCGACGGTCAGACGTGGAAGTGGTTGTTGTGGTGTAATACTCCTCTACGTAGCTTAGATCGGTGGGTGGAGGCGAGGACGGTGCGTTTGACCATCGCCGAAACGCGTCTGGGTCGAGACTGGCGAGCATGTCTGTCTTTTCAGGGTGGGCCGGCGACACAATGGGATGGCTCGGTCGCTTGGGTTTTCTCTTTTGGCGTTCCGCCTTCTTCTGGGCACGGATGGTCTCCATCGGGATGTCGCCCCGATTCGCAACGTAGGTGAGTAGGTTGACCAGGGACTGGAACGCGTCTGCACAGCCCTCCAGGGTGACGATGTTATTCAGGATGGCCACATCTAGGTCAGGCACCGCCAAGTCTGGCTGCAATTTAGCCTTGATGCGTGCCTCGAAGCTCTGCACGGTTAAAACACATGGCAGCCCGAGTGCAGCCCAGTACCGTCGGGCGTCAATCGGCGGCTCGCATTGCTCACCGTCGAACGCGTCCAGGTCAGCCACGTCGTCGACGAGATACACGTTGATGCTCTGCACATACGTCTTGACGTCGATCAGGGGTTGCCCACTCGATATCACTTCGGTCACGACCTCGATATTATCGACCGCAATGACGCACCGCGACGGGAGGTGAATCGGCTTGTAGTCGACTGATGTGTCCAGCACATGGGCAAAGATCTTGTTATATTGCGTCGGTGGATCAATGTAGACCATCTATTCAAAGAGGTGAGTCAACGAAGTACGATGTCATGCGCGCACGTACATCGTCGGGCACTTTCTGGAACTGAAGCAGGTGCTCGATGTAGTCAAAATCCATGCCGAATTTCCAGCATAGATTGCAGACCACCACGCTCGTCACCTTGTTCTGCTTATTCATAGATGGGTACATGGACAGTCGCGCAAACAAAGAAACCATGGATGTATCGTTTTTGGACTGAAAGATAGCAATAGAGTCAACCACAAGTATCTACCCGTCTTCTCTGCACTTACATTAAAGTTTTTGGGTACGGTTCTTGACACAATGGGGACTTGGTCGGGGTATATGCGGTCCAGGGTGAGGTCGTCAATGTCCAGCGTCGTTATGTTTTCATCCTGGGGGGGGGGGGTTGCGTCAGAAAGAAGAGAGGAAAATGCATGAGCGACCCACTTACCGTGCCCAAATGTTTAACCACCGTGAAATAGCGAAAATCCGTCATCTTGAGCTTGTACGTCTCCTTTGTGGTTTCGTCGTCGTAGTGCAAGTGCCAGATCGCTGTTGAAAAAACCGCATTAGCAGGGTTCATCATAGCTCGTATTTATTCACCTTCACTCATGACAGCCACGAGAGAGAGCAAGCTGGGAACGCGTGATGGGGGATTCAGGCGCTCCTGGCTCTGGCTAAGAACACTCGAGGCAAGCAAGGACGGGGACGTGCCAAACCCACTCGAAAAATCCATCTCCTCTGGTGCCACGGCTGAGACGGCCGGTTCGTCTTGCTGGAGCTTGGACAAGAACCGGGGTTGCCACAACACAAGGTCATTCTGCACGACTTGGAACGTGTCCCAGACCGGCTTGGTTAGATTGAGCTGGGTGACTGGAAAGTGACAGTTCACCACGAAAAGCTAACAAAGTACAGAAATGACTGAGTTAGCTACTGGACTACCTGAGATTGACACTTGCAGAACTTACCGACGTCTCCACCGTGCGTTGCTTAAACATCATGGCGGACTCGGCCTGGTCCTCCATCGGGACATGCATTTTTTGGTCGACCGTGAAAGACGCGTTGCGCGCAAGGTGTTCAAAGAGCTTGGAAGGTATCTCGGAGCCTGCACCAAAGTAGCCTGGTCGACCGGTCACGGGCGTGCTATCCGTCGATCCACGCAGCGTGATTTCAAAGTTGGGCGACTCGCGCACAGCGCTGAACGGTGGGTGCTCCGAGACGCCGTTGGATGGTCCGGCTGTGAACCAGCATCGTGCCAGGTGCTCTGCATTTTTGTTAGGGGCCTGTAAAAGGGACATGACTTTTTTTTTTTTTTTTTGCTTTTTCTCTTTACCGTGTGCAAACTTGAGAAAGACATGGATCGTCTTGCACTCCGCATGGAGACGCAAAGGCGTGTCTTTGCGGAAATCGCTGCTGTAAGTCGCGCTGTGCGCTGAGAGCGGCTCGTCGTCGTCCCGTGTCTCCTCTGATGCTTTCCAGTGAACATCGAGCTTTTTCACATCCACACTCAGCATGTCGGCATGGATATAGTCGTTGAACTCGGTCTGGGTGCTGACTTGGCTCATGTCGGGCGCGTACACAATAACACGAATCATGGCGCAGCGCACGCATGCCTTTTTGCGGCACTGAAGCTCGCCCGAGGTGCGGCCTAGGTCGTCATAGATGCGCTGACCAAACGAGTTGCTCGATGCACTGTTCAGAGGAAAAAAAAAGAAATAAAGGATCAAGGTCTTGTACTGGTTAGGCCATTTTTTTCCTCTTATTACCTTGGGTCTTCGTTTTGCTCTGCGTCGTGCTGTTGGCGCTGAACGTACATCACGTCGTAGACATAGTTCTCGAGGCGATCGACGATGCGCGGATCGACATGGAGTTTAAATGGCAAGACTTCGACCAGTGTATCCTGATCTAGGTATGTCGCTACATGACACCATGAAGCCCGTCAGTCCCAGTATCCTATTTTCATAATGCCTGGCTCACCTTGCGCAAAGCGGTCCACTTCATGTGTCCGCTTCTTTTCTACACGAAGGCGCACCGCCAAATGTTTCTCAGCCATCCGCGACTTCTTATGGGGTTGCCGATACGTCTCAGCCATGGACGGAAAGGTCGGGTTGCCGCTGTAAGTCGTGCGGATCGTGTCGTCGAACTCAAGCACGGGGAGATAGCACCCATATTCCATCTGAGATGCCTTTTCCGTCGCTTTTCGACGGTGGTGAGCGGGTTGCGTGACGAGCTCGTCGATGGCAAGGTCGGATATCCGGACGTCCAAGGTTGAGAGCAAGGCCTGCTTTGCATTCGCAGACGGCTGCGTATCGTGACGTGGGCTCTGGATGGATGGCCGCCGGTTCTGCCGTGCCTTGTTCTTGTCGGGTCGGTTGTTTTGATACAGCAAGTGGCGCAAGATGACATTGTCAAGCGTGATGCGTAAGTTGCTCGTGTCAGTGTAGTCGCGCACGGGGCCGGCGAGTGTGCGTGCCAGCGTGGGCTGCGGCTCGGCATAGAAGATAAATGCGTCGATCCGGGTGAGCTGAACCTTGATCTTGAGGCCAGGCGTCGACGGGGCGGGCGGTGCAGGCGAGCTGGAGCGGTACGTGCCTTCGAGGTGGGGCGGCCGTATTGGCCTCGAGGGGCGCTGTACAGGCGAGTCCATGTCAGGCACCGGGGGTGAGGGCCTGTCCTGACTTGTTGTAGGCGTTGGCCTTTGACTTTCGGGTGCGTCCATCAGCTTTTGGAGCAGATCGTACAAGAAGGCGGTCTGGCGCGGCGTGATGATGGCGCGCACATGGCTGAGCATGCACTCCACCTGGCGCACAGCGGGCTGGTCAGACGGCTCGCCTAGGTCAAAAGGAAACGAGGGACGCAAACGCATACGGAGCCAGTTCTCGCCATCGAGGGTGGTCAACAGTAAGGCTTCGTAGGGTTTGGTATGGCTGACGAAGCTCGCCGAGGTCGGGTACGGCCGGCGGGGGAAGGCGCGTGGGGTGGTGGAGCCGCTCATCCGCCGCTTGTAGGTCGAACTCGTGGTGCTTTTGAACAAAGTCGAGTCGCCTTCCTCGGCTTCGTAGAACTCGGTTTGACTCAAATCATTGTCATCGTCTGACTCGTCCTGCAAGGTGGTCTCACTCTGGGTGGGGTGGGTATAAAGAGATGAGCGCATGTTCTGGCTGGAGCGTAGCCAGACGGTGGGTGAAGCGACGGTGATGATCTTGATGGTCTCGTTGGCATTGGGGGGCAACAGAATGCTTGATTCAGATAGGGTGGCTGATGCTGCGGTTGCTGTTGATGCTGATGGTGACGGTGAGGATGTTGCTGTAGATGCATTGGACGTATTGGATGGGTTGAAGCCAGGCGTCTCGTCAAAGTAGGATACTTTGGGTATCTGTATGTCGAGGTAATACTCTGTGTCTTCTGCAAAGGGTCGATGGTCACCTGCCAATGGGGGCACAGCAGCTGATGTATGACTTATTCGTATCAGGGTATCGACGACATCGACTTTGATCTTGGCGAGCATTTTATCAATGACTCGGGTCAGCACCTGGAGGCCATCGGTGTCGAGATCAATGTCAGCGCTGGCGTTGTTATTGCTGTTGAGCGTCGACGAATGAATCGACTGCTGGATCGAGTCTATCAGCTCGTCTTGCTCGTCATCCATCTCGCTCTTTAGAAAATCATCCGCAAAGTGCAGGGAGGACGACAAGATGGGTGAGTCGTCGTCTTGTTTGGGTCGTGCTGTCATTGGTGTATGTATATACAAAACGAAGAATGAATACAGCTAGCAGTGAATTGCATGAAAGCAGCTTACGTCGTCGATCTGTCTTTTCTAGGGGCCGGAGAGTGACCTGTAGGCCCTGGATCTTTAATGATATGTCGCCGCTCCAGAAACTCGACCAGGGCAACGTCGCATGGATACTTGCTACACGACCCTGTTCGATCACAAACGGGGTATCGACGAGCAGTTCGTTCAGTGTCTGTTGAAAGCGTTAAACAAGCAAGGCACAATCAAAAGCGGGTTGTCGTACATGGAGGTTTAAGTCGAGTTCACGTAGTTCTACTGATCCATTAACAAGCTCAATGTCAAAGTTTTCGAGATCGAGCTCGTTGGCGAGAAACTGTCCTATGGCCTTGCGCAGCAGGAACTTGTACAGCCTCTTCTGTATGTTCGTAGGCAGGGCAAAATTAGACCATGCCGACGGAATGAAATCCCACGCCTTCATTTCCGCAGCAAAGAGAGAGTATAAGAGAGTAGCTCTGGTAGAAAAAAGAAGACGAAAAATAGAATAGAAAAAGACAGGACTTGAATGGGGTAAGGAGACAATACACACAAACTGCAACTGCAACTGCAACTGGTGTCATGCGACTTGCGGACACGTCTTTGGAAACACCGATTACCAAAATCGGCGATTTGCTCATTTTTATTGAGCAAGTGTGAAAGTAGTAGAAAAAAAAATTATGCAGACAGTCGCTATTTACAAGTTTTTCTTACTTCGCCTACTTGCTTTTTTCTTATTTTCTTTCATAGGGGCTCTACGTTTCGCTCTGACCTCGGCCTCGTCCACGGCCTCGTCCACGGCCCCGTGTGCCACCGCGCCCGCGTGTCGACCCTCTACTGCTGCCAGTGCTGTTTCCACGACCGCCACCACGCCCGCCTCGGCCGCCACCACGTCCAGCTGCGCCGTTCGTTCCATTCATTCCTCCGCGTCCGCCGCGGTTCGCAGGCGCAGCAGCAAGCGCATGTCTTATATTCTCTTCATCCTCGCGAGGGCGGTAGTACTGCTGCATCGAGTTGATCACCTGGTTGAACTGTCGCACGGTCTTGATATACATTTCACGGTAGCGATCCACGTTGGCACGCAGAACATCCTCCTTCTGAGCCAGGCCGTCGCAAATGTCTTTGAGTTCCGCCTCCATCTAATCTCCCATGGTGGAAACTACTTTAGTACAAGAGCTCATCTTTTTGTTTTTTTCTCCTTACCTTTCGTCGCAAGAAGGGTTTGCTCAAACTCTCTTCAAAACCAATCTCGCCGAATCCAAGCACAAGACCGACGCCTAACGTGCTCGGATAAAAGTACTGGCCGTCCTTGTAGCTGTAAAGGCGATCCAGGATCTTCTGGATATGGTCAGCAATGGTGGCGTCGGTGCCGATCTCGTTTTTTTCCATCAAGGAAATGAGATCATATTCGGTGAGTAGCTTAGGCGCTTCGGTCTGACCCTCCTTCATCTCGAGCTCGGAAGGCACAAACTGATCATTTTCCTGGAATTCGGGGATCTGATTGCCACGCCAGTTATCATAAGTATATACATTAAGGTAGTTGCGGTCGACAATGATTAGGCCCTTGGTATCAAACTCCTCTTCCGCGATCTGACAGTCCACAACGGTCTCGTATCCGACCGCATCCTTCCAACACGCACCCAGGAAACGGCGTGCGACGAGCTCGTACACCTTGTGGTGGTCTGCCGTCATATTCGCGTTGAAATCGTAGCTGGTGGGGTGGATCGGTGGATGAGCCTTGTCATTGTGTGTGCCGTTCCTGGGTCGTTCAAACTCTCCCGCCAGCAGGCTATAGACAAATGGGTGAGTTGCTTTTTCCTATTTTCATGCTACTCATATAAAGAGGTACTTACGTCCGAGCATGCTCACCCCACCGGGTATCGTTAATGTGTTTTCGGATCAAAGGTTCAAATTGAAAACGTCTGTCGAACTGGTCTGTCTCTGTTCTGGGATAGCTGATCAAACCCGCACGGTAAAGATCCTCAGCGACCTATACGCCTTTAATACAACCACAAGACTGGTAATGTAGGCTTTTTCTTTTTCTTTTTTACCTCCATGACACGGGAACCTGACATGCCCAGCTGTCGGGTCGCCAACTTCTGCATCTCGACGGTTGTGAGAGGAAGCGGTTTCCTAGAAGAAGGGAGAGATAGGTTGGCTCTGGTCTGCATGATGCTACTATGGTTGTCTTACCTCTTGGTGGTGCGCTTGCGTTCAACCTTGGTCACGGTCGCGACAGGGCTCTCGTAGCAGGTGGAGAAGAGCACGAAACACATGTAGCGATCAAAGAGGCGCTGGCGCTTCCAGTTAAATTCGGCCTTGACCTGTTCGGACGGAGGCGCATTGGGCGGGGTATAGGACATGTGGATTTTCCAGAAACTTTCAGGTACGAAATTTTTCCGTTCCATAAATCGATCCACGACGAAACCAAGGGTAGGAAATTGACAACTCCCTGCACACAGGATATGTGTGTGAATACCGGTGCCGGTGTTGCATGACGATGGGCTTACCATAGCTGATAGGCTTGTTACGGCCTGTGAAGAGATGGGGCAAGGCGTGTTGGAGATGCATGGTCAGGTAACGCGAGAAGGCATAGCCTGTGCGCAGGTCCAATTCGCGTCTGAGTTCGACGGCATGGACTTGCTTCATGTTAAGCTCAACCGGGTTCTGGGCAGCCCGATGGATGGCCCTGGATAATACTTCGAGATCAGTCTCTCATCAGCATCTCGTTTATCTTGCAGAGATACGTACGCGGCTTGCATTTCCGAAAAGTGAGCACGACAGACGCGCATGCCCGGTTTGACTTTGCGGCAGACATCAAGAATCTCCCAGCCGATATCTTCGCCTTCGCGATCGCAATCCGTCCAGATAAAGAGCATGTCGCAGCCTCGAGCCAGGTTCTGCAGATTCCGATCTATATCAGGCTGTCCTTTTTGTGAGCCATGTACTCCAACAAAAGACACAACTTACATAGGACGACACGACGTGAATAGGCGCGTCAAAAAGATCGATCGGGTCTCCTTCCGCAAACTTGTCGTACGGCGCACGGAAGATGTGATCTGTAATGTGTCCTCGTACACTGGTCATGACGATGCTCGACGGTCGATTCTCAAAAGTGTAGTCGAACGAGTAGTTCATAATGTATTCCGCGTTCGATCGCTCCTGTTGTCTACCCGAGTGAGTCCATCGTGTTATACGCCAAGAGGGAGACTATTACCGCGCGGAAGTTGTTCGACGACAGGAGACCGGCAATGGCCTTGGCAGCGCTGTTCTTTTCTGCCACACACAGGATGCGCATAGTTTTGTTAACCGGAGAAGGTGCCTTCTTTTGCACAAACCACTGCGGCTCTGCTCTTGCACGCGTTTTATAACGACATCGAGCTCCGCTTGGGTTGACATAGCGCTGACCAGGTACACCTCGATGATACTTGAGCGTCGTTACATACGCCACGGAAAATAATTTGGATAGCAACACCATACATGCGAACAAGGGAGGCCGATTTAGACTCTCGACGTTCTGTCAGCGTTTTTGCTTACGCTGGGGCTGCAAACACTACATGTATCTGCACAGAATTCATATTCGTAACATACTTCAGTCACTATCTATTCACTTTGTCTTTTCGCTTTTTCGCGAAATAGGCTTGTCTTAGCTTCTCTTATTCTTTATATAACTCATCATTGGCCACCAAAGCGTTGTTATTTTTAAGGGGTTGACCTGGTGATTAAGTAGTTGATCTTTGGCGGTGTCACTGGGAGGGTCCGCCGTATACCGTGGACTTTTTCATGCCCACGGCAGAGCGGATGTCCGCCACTTTTTCGCACAGAACAGAACGCTTAAACAAGGCAGTGAGGACGTGCTCCTTGCTTGGAAACAATTTGGATGGGCTTCTTCGATGTACTTATCTGTGGTGGTCCCGCCAGCACCTCTTCCACTGGCTTTCGACAGTCAATTCCTCGAACTTGCGTACGAGAGATGTCTCCAAGACGTTGGCGCCAGCATGTAGCGTAGTGGTCGTGTTTCGCTGAAAGAAGGCGTGATTGATATAACAGCATGTCAATAAATTGTCGACCATTATGTACAGGAATATAGCACCCTCTTTCCACTATTCTGACAGGCTCACTTGCAATATAGTAATGCCACAGTTTGAATCTCTTAGGTACATACGTCGTAAATGAATAGTTTATTCAAGGTTCCCCTGATTCAAAAAATATAACACCACGTATCAGTTTGCCTTTCTGCCTAATCAAATGTAAATATATGATCCCCTGTGCTATGGCGACGCCGGATGAAATACAGATTTTCTTGTATTTGCAATCACTTCAACAAAAGCATCATGTTAATAGCCCACACAACCAATACTCGTTTTATAGACGCCATGACTCGGTATATCTTTCCTTCGTGCGGAGTGCGTCCTTATAGCAAAAAAAAAAAAAAAAAAAAAAAAAAAAAAGAAGTTCGTTCGGTCGGGGGGTTGCAAACCAAGGAGCCCGACCCTAATTTTTAGGGTCAC
>JAMAMT010000078.1:50962-117356 GCA_023630325.1 Syncephalastrum sp. PYS2702
TTTTTTACACCCAATGACTCGGTATTTGTTTTCTTGGTGGGGTGTGCGTCATTATTCCAAAAAAAAAAAAAAAAAAAAAAAAAAAAAAAGAAGATCGTTCGGTCGGTGGCTTGCAATCCATGGAGCACGACCGATATTTTTCGCTTCACTTCTTTCCCTAGTTTCAAGCCATCACTCGACCATGTCCCGCCGACAGTTAGAACCGGTACCGTTGCATATGGAAGTGGAGTCCAGCAAGGACATCAGCATCGGTGAAGCTGCCCAGTTCCTCCAAAAGTTCCTTCATGAAGGCGTTGCCATTCACGCTGCCAACAACACCGTGTCTGCTCAGTTGCATCAGCTCCATGAAGGTCTTCGGGAAGAGAAGAAGCGTCAGCGACGTCAAGACAAACAGTGACATCCATAGCATACATCACATACATAACACCACATCCCATCCCATCACATACATAATACGCACTACTCTCTTCCTTCTCTTTGTCCATTGGAAAGGCATGCACGATATCCAGACCATCCCTTCTCTTCTCGACTGTCTCCTTTTACCTTCCTCTCTTTTTCCCGCGTTTTACTCTTTCTCCTTTGCATACTTAAAACAATGTTTATATACAGACACAAGAACAAAAGATCGCGACTCACACGTTTAAGAAACATATCAAGAGACACAAATTGTATAGATGCTGAAAAGATGCGATTTTTGGATTTATTCACAATCGATCTTGCAGGCAAGTCGATGAGATGCACATGTACAGAACGCTCGATGATGAAACGTGAACTTTTAAGAGAAGGGCCTTGAACGGGTTTTTCTTGAGAGAACACGGTTCGCCGCCGGGCGTCAAGGCGATCCGTTTATTTGGATCTCGCTCTCATCTTTCTTCTCTTGGCCTTGAGACGTCGCTGGCGCTTCTTCTTCCACTTGTCTCTCACTATTATAAAAGCATACGTGTCAACAGCTGGCTTGTATCAACCTAAAAAAAACTTACTCTTTGAATTGGGTGAAAAGACTAAAGAATTATATATCTCACACTTCTCAAAATTTAAAAAGCTTTGCATTACCAGTCACGAGAAGATGAAGTCATTCATTATCCGCTTTTGGAATCGCGAAACTCAACCACAGACACTTTTGAAAGGGAGGGTGGCGCTAAAACAAACAAATACATACATTTATGGAGATGAATGTTGGGATGGATTTATATATGTACTTTTGTGTATGTAAATTATGTTATATGTATATATAGACAGCATATTATACAGACAAGGCTCGCTTGGATCTACATGTCGAGGATGAAGGAATACGCTTTTCGAGGGGGTACGCAACCTGCAGCTGATGGCGGTGGGTATGCGCGCTGGTCACGCTCGCCTGTTCGTCTGCCAGCGCAGAAACAACCAGGTTCATACGCGAGTGATACAGCGGATGAGACGGGTCGATAGACCCTTTTCTTGCCAGCGCGTGTTTGGAATCGACTGTGGATGTGTGCACGCTTAGGTTGGATTTCGAGTCGTAACGGTGGAGCGAAGACGCGGACGCCACCGGCGGGAGCGCCACACTCCCGTTCGTTTTGCGTGCGATCGAGTCTAATAGATACACACCAGCAAAGATAATCATAAATCCGCAAATGAGGCTGACGGTGTTGACGGCCCCGTTCGTATGCCATCCTCGATACATGATGGCAGAGGCGATGATGGTCGCCGTGGTGAAAAATACAAAATAGATGGGATTGACACTGCAGAAACAAAACACAAAAAAGAAAACATGGATCAGCACGCGGGGGAAACGAAAATAAAAATAAAATAATAAAAACTTACACATTGGTGGAAAAGGTATCGAGTGCCTTGTTAAAATAGTTAACTTGGGTGAGGATGAAGGCGACGCACATGAAGCCAAAGAGATAGGTCGAAGGTTGCTTGAACTGGTTGCTGCCCTGCATCGTAAGGCGCACGGCGATACCGAATGCCTTAATCGCCATAACCGACAGCGAGCCAATCAAGGAGCATATGGTGACGTACACCATGACCTTGGTCTTACCATACCGCGGCACCACCTTCCATATCATGCCCATCGTAACCAGGATCACCAATACGGCATAGACGATGAAGCCTACGTACAACACGTATTATAAGTTTAGTTAGTTTACTCCTGCATGATAAATGGAAAATATTTAAGCTTGTTAATATTTACCGGGCTGCAGCATATAGCTAGTGAGCTCTTCGACGCTTTGCACTTGCGGGTCTTCAGGTGCATGCAAGACGATAATAACGGCACCGATGAGAGACAGGAGACAGCCGATGATACCAATGCTTCCGAGCCGTTCTTTCAGGACAATGGACGCAAGAATAGCGCTGTAGTAGACTGCAGAATTAATTAACATGGCATGATCCCCTTCCTTGAAGGCCCTGATCCAAATAAAACCACATCCGGACACTCCCGGATGAATGGCACAAAAGAAGGAAAAGAGAAATAGACACGTTAACTTACCCAATAATGACACTCAAGGCACCGAGTGGGGTGATAAGGATGGCAGGGGCAAATGTATAACCTACAGCAGAAAAAGAACCACGTGAGTCTCTCTCTCTCTCTCTCTCTGTTTCTTTTGTGTCTGCCTATTTCTTTCTCTGGAGCATACCGATGAAGTTCAAGAGCTCTCCGCTCACCATAGTAACGAGGCCGATCCACCATACTGGACTTTTTAGATAACTGTGGGAGTCCGAAGCAAAGGCTACGTAGGTCGATGCATTGGCAAATATGTTAGATACGTTAATACGTCAGATGCGGCGGGTTAGGTATGGCGTTCTACCTTGAGAACCGCTAGCGGATTGTTGGAGGCCCTTTTTTGTAATGACGAAGGACGCGCCAATAAGTAAGCTAGAGCTTATGGCGAGAATGAGGCCTATATATTTCCCGTCGATGGCCATGGAAGGAAAGGGGAAGAGTGAAAAGGAAGGAGAAGAAAAGAAAGTAAGAGATACAGTATAGAAAGAGGAAAAAAGTAAGAGAGAAAACAGAAAGAGAATGAAAGCAAAAGCAAAAGCAAAAGCGGAAGTAAAAGTAAAAATAAAAGTGAAAGAAAAGGAAAAATGGGGTCAACAATGGAAGGGGATGTAGACCGACTAAGCAGCAAAAGAGAAGCAAAGCGCGTCTGCAAGGGGTCGAAAGAGGCACCATTTGTAGAGTAATATCTTTAGCGAGGGAGCATAGCTTGAATGTCGCCACTTGAATGCTGCTGTGCACCCCCCGCAACATGCCTCGCGCTGCACAAAATTCTCATTTCTTTAAACTACCCTATTTACTAAATACAACGTACAACATATGTCACAGCTACTGTCTGCTGCGCGTGCACTCAGACAGTCGACGGCTCATTCCGCCTTGCGACGATCCTTCGCCTCCGTCACGAATGGTACACTTTATGACACGCGAGCACCCAGTACAAACACTCAAACACTCACACTCTTGCAGCACTGACACCGGGCGATCGGCTCCACGGCTACCGGGTCAAGCAGGTAAGACAGAACCAAGCCAATGAAGGGAGCCACTCATTGATGCGCGGACAAGGTGCGGCACGTCTCCGAGCTGGAGCTGACGGCGTTTGCGCTTGAACATGAAGCCACAGGCGCACAGCACCTGCACGTCGCTCGTGACGATGTCAACAACGTCTTTGCTGTTGGATTCCATACGCCTGTGACAGACAGCACGGGTGTCCCGCATATCCTGGTAAGAACTAGAACTCATAAACACTGCAATCGCACCGAGATTCTGAACCGATCGCAAGGAACACACCACTTTATGCGGCAGCGAGCAATATCCCGTGCGCGACCCCTTCTTCAAGATGCTGAACCGCAGCTTGGCCACGTTCATGAACGCTTTCACAGGTACGCTCTGCAGCTGTGCATACACACTGTCACTCACCCGGTCTAGCGAGCGATTATACGATCTACCCGTTCGCTACCACGAATCCGATGGATTATGCCAACCTGAGAGACGTCTACATGGATGCCACTTTCCATCCCAAATTGGAACTCCTCGACTTTAAGCAAGAAGGTTGGCGTTTGGAGCACGAGGTCCCTACCGGTATGTAGCGCTAGGAAAACACTTGCCCGGTTGCTTACACGTCTATTGTATCTTTTAGATACGTCCACGCCCATCAAGTTCAAGGGCGTTGTGTACAATGAAATGAAGGGTCAAACGGTATGTTAAGCGTCGAGGAAAAAGAAAAAGTATTTAGCCTTATCGAATCCTTTAGTCGGATGCCAACTATCTGTACTACGTTCGCGCGCACGAGAATCTCTTCCCTGGCACGACTTACGAGCATTCCAGTGGAGGCGAGCCCCGCAATATCACCGATTTGACCCACAAGCAACTGACCGATTTCCACCAAACCCATTACAATCCCAGCAATGCACGCTTCTATACCTACGGTAACGAATCCAGATGGCTTCATTGATCCCTCTTTCTTTCTTTTTATTATTATTTTGGCTTTGCTGAACTGGACATTGCAGGCAACTTTCCGCTCGAAGAACACTTGGAAGCCATTTCGAAGAAGCTGGCTGGTTTCTCAAGAACCGATGTGCCTAGCGTGAACAAGGTCGTCCAACCCTGGACATCGCCAAAAACAGCCCGAGGCACCTGTGCTCCGGACCCAAGTATGCAACAGTCAAACATTGTAAATCTTGATGGCCTGATATTCTGACAATATTTTCTAGTGAGCCCTCCTGATCGCCAAACTCGCGTTTCGCTTGCTTACCTCACGAATGACACTCAGGTACAGAAAAAACAAAAAGCCTGCCAGGGATCATGTGGGTGTGCTTATACACGTGGATGGTAGGATTCCTTCGAAACCTTTTCGATGCGCCTGCTTTCCTACCTGTTGCTTGATGGCCATGCATCACCGTTCTACAAGGAGCTGATCGACACCAATCTGGGTTCTGAGTTCTCCGCCAATACCGGTTATGACAGCTCGACGCGGTAAAGTTGAAAATAATCCTCATTGGAAACGCTTGACTCAACGTCCACAGCATTTCTTCCTTGGCCATTGGTCTGCAAGGCGTGAAGGACGCTGATGCAGAGCTTGTAGAGGAACGCGTACGGTCCGTGCTCGAGCAGGTCAAGAAAGAAGGTTTCAGCGACAAGCGCATCGAGGCCGCGATCCACCAGATGGAACTGAGCCAGAAACATGTGAGTGGGAGCGTGGAAAAAAAAAGAAGGAACATGGCTTAACCCTCTATAGAAAACGTCCGATTTCGGCCTTACCATCATGCACGGCGTCTCCTCCGGCTGGTTCAATGGCGTGGATCCCATTGATCTGCTCGAGGTCAACAAGAATATTGACCGGCTCAAGCAAGAGCTCGCCAAGGGGAACTTCTTCGAGTCACGCATCGACAAGTACTTTTTGAACAATCCGCACCGCCTTACGTTTGTGATGCAGCCCAACCCTCAATACGCGACCGACCTCGCTTCCGAAGAAGCATCGCGTCTCGCCGGCAAAGTCAACAAGCTGACCGACGCAGACCGTGCCGAGATTGCTGAGCAAGGCAAGCAGCTGGCTGCGAACCAGGACAAGACGGAAGATCTGTCGTGTCTGCCCACCCTTCAACTGAGTGACATCTCGCCCAAGATGAAGCGCACTGTGCTGGATCACACTGGCGTGTGCAACACGCCTGTGCAGTGGCGGACTGCCGCGACAAATGGCATCACGTATTTCAGAGCGATCAGCAGCTTGCCGTCGCTTCCCGACGAACTCAAATTATATCTTCCGCTTTTCTGCGATGTAAGTTTTGATGCACAACATGTGACCCTGGAAACCAAGCTCATGTGATCCCATAGTCGCTCTTTTCTCTGGGCACACGCTCGCAAAGCATGGCGGAAATAGACGAGGAGATTCGGCTGTACACGGGCGGGCTCCGGGCGTCGACTGTTGTTTCCACAAACCATTCAGGTGCGTTCAACTGCTCGCGTTTATAAAGCATGCGGTGTCATGCTTGCATGAGAAAAGATTGCTAAAAAAACAAATTTAACTTGGGTTTGCCAGACCTGGATGTGATAGATGAAGGAATTGCATTGGTGGGCAACTGCCTCGATCGCAACATAGACAAAATGTACGATATCTTCTCGAAGATTGTCCATGAAACCAACTTTGATGACGTGGAAAAGTTAAAGACGCTTATTATTGGGGTAAGATAAGACAAATGAGATAGGCGGGGAGTTAAATCAATGGGCCACTTATTATCTTTGTTCACTTTTTTGTATTTAGAACGCCTCAGCTCTTGTGAACTCCGTAGCAGATGCGGGCCACATTTTCGCACGCACTTATGCGGGATCGTCCCTGACGCCTGCGCTCCAACAGGGCGAGCTTCTGAGCGGCATGACCCAGGTCGCGTTCATGAATGAGCTCGCGTCCAAGGAAGATTTGACGGATATCTCGGCCAAGCTCAAGGAGATCGCTGCCATCGTACTCAAGCAGACATCACTGCGCGTCGCTGTCACTTGCGGCGAAGACGCAGTCGCTGCCAACGAGACGGGTCTCGCGCGTTTCATCTCTGGCCTCTCGCAAGAAAAGCATATCCCGCCGACGAGTCATTCGGTACGGCATTTATCCGCTCCATTTTTCTCTTACATTTCAGCTAACTCTTTCCAGATTGCCTTCCAACCCGAGTACAAGAAAACCTTCTTCCCGCTTCCGTTTTCGGTTAATTTCTCAGCCAAGGCGATCCGCGGTGTCCCTTACACGCATGGCGATGGCGCATCGCTCCAGGTCCTATCTTCGCTGATGACAAACCACTTTTTGCATAGAGAGATTCGCGAAAAGAATGGCGCGTATGGCGGCGGCGCCCGATTCGCTGGTCTGAACGGCCTGCTGTCATTCTACTCGTACCGTGATCCGCGGACGCTCGAGACGTTGCACACCTACGACGCCGTGCTCGACTGGCTCCGCCAACGTGAATTCACAGATCAAGAAATGACGGAGGCGAAGCTGTCGATTTTTCAGGGCGTGGATGCCCCTGTCAGCGTTTCCGAGGAAGGCATGCTGCAGTTTGTGCACGGCGTATCGGACGACATGCGGCAAAGGTAGACTTTTTTAGGATTTGGCATGAATCATCATTAATGTTTTAAAAGGCGACGAGAGCAACTGCTCAGTGTGAGTCAAGATCACATTCGTGAAGCGGCTGATAAATACCTGGTCTTGCCTGCCTCGACGGCCCTCCTCGGCGAAGCAAGTGACAAGATCAGTGCTGAGCAAGGATGGGACATCCTCCAGCTTGGTGGAGCGCAAGCCCAGGATTGATTATCATGAGCATTAACTGCGTGTGTAATAATAAAAAAATAAAAATAAAGAAGAGAATACGGGCATGTAGTGCTGACAGAACAAAATGCGGAGATGTGCGGGCCCAATGAGAAAAAGCCAGTCCGAGAAACATGACGTGCATGAATTTCTAAATTTGCTGCAACAGCACCGCTCGCCAACCCCTCGCCATGGAGGTGAATTCGACGCGTCGAGTGTATGCTGAAGAGTGCATGCTGAGTACCGTAATGAGATCAAGAGAAAAAAAGTGGAGAAAGAAGGGGATAAACTGCAGCGTGGCAAAACGGTTTGCCGCTGCGTAAAATTCCGGAAACAGTTTCACGTGTGGGTGTCAGTTTTCATGTGCCGATTTCACCCACTTCTCCACACCATATGACATTGGCATGATCGGAGGTGAATATAAAAAGGGCCCTGATCAGCGTCATCGGTACGGCTTTTGCTTTTATTTCATTCATAAAAAAAACATGTCGTTCGATCAGGAAGAGCAAGAGTTCCGTCAGGAGGTTGAGCAGGTCAAGCAGTGGTGGTCCTCGCCCCGCTTCAAGCTTGTCAAGCGCCCCTACACCGCCGAGTCCATTGTCTCCAAGCGCGGTACCATTAAGCAGAGCTACGCCTCGGACACCCAGGCCAAGAAGCTCTGGAAGATCCTCCAGCACAACAAGGCCACTGGCAACACTAGCCACACCTTTGGTGCCCTGGACCCCGTCCAGATCACCCAGATGGCTCCTCACCTTGACACTGTGTAAGCAAATCACAACCATTATCATTGAGCTATGTCTTAACACTCTCTTTCCACGATAGCTACGTGAGCGGCTGGCAGTGCTCTTCGACCGCCTCCACTAGCAACGAGCCCGGTCCTGATCTTGCCGACTACCCCATGGACACTGTCCCCAACAAGGTCGAGCACCTCTTCTTTGCCCAGCTGTTCCATGACCGCAAGCAGCGCGAGGCGCGTCTGGCCATGACCCCCGAGGAGCGTGCCAAGACCCCCAAGATCGATTACCTCCGTCCTATCATTGCCGATGGTGACACTGGCCACGGTGGTATCACCGCTGTGATGAAGCTCGCCAAAATGTTTGTCGAGCGCGGTGCTTCCGGTATCCACGGTAAGCTACCATAAACAGCAATGGGTGTGAGAAATATAGCATATACTCATCTCTTTCGAACGTATAGTTGAGGATCAAGCTCCCGGCACGAAAAAGTGTGGCCACATGGCTGGCAAGGTCCTTGTTCCGATTGGTGAGCACATCAACCGCCTGGTTGCCATCCGTGCCCAGTACGATATCATGGGCGTCGAGAACGTCGTCGTCGCTCGCTCCGATGCTGAGGCCGCTACCCTTCTCACCTCCAACATCGATACCCGTGACCACGAGTTCGTCGTCGGTGCCACTAACCCCAACCTGCCTCCCCTTGCCACCGTCATGAACGAGGCCGAGGCTGCCGGCAAGTCTGGTGATGCCCTCCAGGCTGTCGAGGAGGAGTGGACCGCCAAGGCTGGTCTCAAGCTCTATGGTGTTGCCGTCGCCGAGGAGTTGCGCAAGGCTGGCAAGGCCTCTGCTGCTGATGAGTTCCTCTCCAAGATCCACTTCAAGTCCAACGCCGAGGCGCGCGCCATCGCCAAGTCGTATGGTGTCGAGATCTTCTGGGACTGGGACATCTGCCGTGTCCGTGAAGGCTACTACCGCTACGAGGGTGGCACTGAGGCTGCCACTGCCCGTGCCATTGCCTTTGCTCCCTACGCTGATATGCTCTGGATGGAGACCAAGAAGCCCATCCTCGCCCAGGCCGAGCAATTCTCCAAGGGTGTCCTTTCCGTCCACCCCAACGCACTGCTCTGCTACAACCTGTCGCCTTCCTTCAACTGGTAAGTGTCTTTGTGCATATAAATGATAGGAACACATGGCGTCTAACACAACATCTTAGGGATGCTGCTGGTCTGACTGATGATGACATGCGCACCTACGTCAAGAAGCTTGGCAAGCTCGGCTTCGTCTGGCAGTTCATCACCTTGGGTGGTCTCCACGCCAACGCCCTGGCCACCGCTACCTTCGCCAAGGCCTTCAAGGAGGAAGGCATGTATGGCTATGTCTCCAACGTCCAGCGCAAGGAGCGTGACAACGACGTCGATGTCCTTCAGCACCAGAAGTGGTCTGGCGCCAACTACGTCGACAATGTCATGAAGGTTGTTACCGGTGGTGTTGCTTCGACTGCTGCCATGGGCAAGGGTGTCACTGAGGACCAGTTCAAGAAATAAGCAACTTGCATTAACCCCCACTTATTCTCCTTCTCTTTCGTAAACACCATCCACTGTACACAACACCTAACCACGTCTATGCACTCGTCACAAAGTTCTTTATTGCTGTCTTCTGTACACTCCCTTGATTGTAATATAAAAATCACAATTGTCCACATTAAAATCGGATCATGGGAAAAAATTTACTTTTATTGGAATAGCTTATTTGGGCACACCAAAATCCTTTGCAGACTGATTGGCCAAAATTGGTCATCTTGTACTCCTTCAGTCGCTTCTGTCTAAAGCGAGATCTTGCTTACATGCACTTGTTACTGTATGTGCTTTTACGCCAAATACCGGTACATGCATATAGAATACACTCTATATTATTAATATAGTCATCTATGCTATTACGCAATAGATGGCGCCATCTTAGGCCATTGAAAGAGCAACATGGTTGGATATTCTTAGGAATACCTCAAAAATAAGTCAAGGAACTTTATTACGAGTATAACTGCTCGTACATGCATTCAATTCCGAAGTAGAGACTATATGTGTCAAAAACGGTGCATGGATCATTAATATATTCTAATCCAGATTTTTCGGATCACATCTCGACGCTCATAACTCTACTGTTACACGTAGGGTCAGCTGCTCCAATGAAATGAGCTCCTGTTCCTTTTAGAACCATGGACTTTTGAAAGAAATTGCTCTTCGAGTTTAGGCACAACTGCCTGCATTGCCAAGATTAAAGGGCAAATGCCGAAACTTGTGAGTAGGCAAGCCATGACCTGCCTTGATGATATCAACGATCGGGTGGAAAGATCATAGCATACACGGTCGCACATCCCCAACAAATCAGACCAAGCGTAAATACCACCATTGACCGGGTTCCAATTTCGAATTATACTCCAGCCTCGCACTCTTATGGTAATGCTTCTCACCACAGATAGGGCGGGACGTGTCAATGCGTTATATTTAGGCCATTTATGAGGAATGGATTGTTTCTGTCGATTACACTTAACCACACATAACACTATCCCTCTAATAGTAGTTGTGTTGCAAGTGTATATCTCCTGTTCCGAAAGGAGGTATTGTCGGTAGAACCTTAACTATCCTGCACAAGAGTACTAGAAATACCGCCTGTTTACAAGTTCAGCATATGTAATAAGGACAGCTTGCAAAGAGAAATGCAACCTTCCATAGTGACAAAACATGCTAATGACGTACCTGCTATACGATACCCTGTTCCTCTTTCCACAGTTTGCACATGATGCATAATTGATCATTACTACTGCCAGAGACGTATACATTACATACATACACTATGACTGACGGCAGTTAAGTACCTGCAACGTATGCCTTAACAGGTGGCAAACAGGACATCATCGTCCGGATAAACCCATCTACTTCGATTCGTATCAATAATCAATTTTTACCGTATTAATCTCAGCCAAACGAATAGCAAGCCAGTCTATACCTTCATATATTCGTAGGACAGCTCATCGGAAAGCTATGCATCCATCCCATATCAGTATGCGAGAAAACATGACATGGTGAGTCAATACGATTTGTATGCAGTTCATTTTATTTCCTACAATATGCAGAGTATTTCTACTTCGAATGTTCTGCTAATGGTAGCGTATGTAGATATTACGTTGTAAAGAATAGGATTTGTAGCGTTCAATATGTATGTCACTTTAACAGACAATGGTGTATATAAAACAGCATGAGAGCTTCAGATCTGCGATAGTCATTGATAGAATATGTAGCTATTTATATTATTAGCCTTGTTCAGGACATATGCGTCAAATTCAGGTTCAAACTTACCAATAAAGCTTATTCTGACTTCTGGATTTAGTTGAATGTATCGCGTCACTGAATAACTCCAAAAATCATCAAAGAACAGTCAATCAGTAACGCCATGATACTATGTGACGATTACCACGGTGCTGAAATGAATGACTCCAGAAAGATATTGAATGAGTCTATATATAAAGCTGACTGACTCTATCATGATGCATTTTACTCGGGTACTTACTGGCTTGATATAGCACTTATTGAAAACCATTATGAATTGTCGTGCGTATCTTACACGCATTAATGCGAAGCCATTGTGCTCGACTGCGCTGGCTTCAAGGCGCTTGTCAAGCAGGCCGAGATTGTTGAATTATTGGGGTAGGTGGGGAAGTTGAGGTTTCGTATGGGATATAGGACATATAGCCATTATAAAGATATATATATATATATATATATAACCACCAAGATAGACAGGATGTGGCATGCGCTCAATATATCTGACCGTCGGCTGTGGTATTCCCTTCCTGGACGACTTGGTTGCTAAAGTCCAGTTTACATCCAATGTTAGTAAAACTATGGAGCCATTCAGAAATAACAGAGTAATCAATAAGTAAAAACTTGCAGTCATTAAGTATTGCCTTTCTCTATTATAGTATATGCGTCTAATGCTAAATGTACGCTTCTCTAATTCACGTAGATACAGCAGCAGACAGCCACATAGCAGCATAATGCTCCTAAAATTATCGAGACATAAATGAGTCAATGCGAGGTTTTGTCAAATAGGCTATTTTGACGAAATCGAGTGTATGTTCCGTGAAGTGGGTTTACGTGGCAAAACAATGGAATTCTACCGTCATATGTAAAGTGTGGTCATACTAACTCGATAATATGCATGAGCCTTCTTTATACCATAGTGCACAAAGAACAAGCATAAGTTGAATATCCGCCTGAGTAAGGATCTTCTTCCGCTTAGCTTACTTGATACCTTATCTCAGCTGCCGATTTGCTTGACAACAGCGGAAACACTCAAATCTATCGGTAAGTGGCATTATTTTCCTTGTTTTGAGCATGGATGGCCGAAAAAAATACATAGTCTGATAATGTGAAGTTATCACTGTTTAGTTGAGAACTACATGGACGGTGATGGGTTTGCCATGGTAACAGTCTGCATGGATACTATAAATGGATTGGTGCCTGAGCTGAAAGGCCTCCTGACCCCGACAGTCGAATCCCTCGAACCGCACACAGAGAGAGTGTGAGTTGAAGACATTTCAACGCAGCTACTTGCTCTTTTTTAGAAAAAGTTGAATCCCCCTCCCCTGTCCTCTCTTACTTAACTTTGACAATGACCGATGATGACAGTAAGTCCGCTTTTTTTGCTTTATGTTGACGTTCTCGATTGGACTGACGGATGGAGGGCCGACCTGTCAAGATGGCGTAGCGGGGCGAGGCGGCTCACGCACAACGGGCAGCGACATTGGCGATCTGCAGCAGAAAATATCGAAAGCCGAGCGCGAGCTCAATGCACTTCGGCTGGAACTGGATCAGACCCGGCAGCAAGCCAAGGCAGCCGAGTTGCATGCCCAAGAGAGCGGGCGCACAAACCGCAAGCTCAAAGCCGAGATCCAAACCCTGACGGACATGAGCAATCGCAAGGATCGCCAGGCTGAAAATGCGAAAGCGACGTCGTTCTTTTTCGAGAGCCAGGTCAAGAAATACACGGATGAGATCGAGACGGCTCAACGCGGCATGGGCCACCTCGAAGAGCTCGACAACCAGCTCAAGGAGGCCAAGGCGACTCAGGAGAAGCTCGAAAAGGACGCTCAGGGCGAATACGGCACGGTACGCGCCGAAATTGAGCGTATTCAAAGCAAGTACAACGCCGAGAAGGCCGAGCTCCAGGCCGTGATCCAGCAGGCCTACCAGGAACTGTCTGACACAATGACGCGCGCTCTCAAGGTGCAACAGGAAGCCGAGGATAGGATCAAGGAGACGGTAGGCGATAGCCAGGTCGAGCTCCTTGAGCAGCAGCACATCCAGATGGAGAAGCGTCAGGCGGAACAGATCCGCGGTATACTGTCTCAGGTAGAGCAGCTGCAAAAAACGCTGGCTTCCTCGGAGGACTCGACACGCTCGCACGAGGAGATTATGGCCATGGTCCAATCCGAGATGGACCGCATCATGGGTCGCCTCAGAGCCATTGACCAGGCCGAAGAGCTTTAGCACTTTATCCGAACATATACCCACCCACCCTGCCGCGTCTCTACGCACGTGGTCATAGCAATCTCCATGCCTCCATGCATTTAATATCATTTCTTTAAATGAAATCAAGTGAACCATTCCCTTCTTCTTTCCTTCGGTACATTTACCTCTGCTAGTCGATCCCTGATGTCTGCTTTCTTTCAACAGGTGGCTCCTATAAATGTTAAGGTGGTCACGGATACATAATCAAGGAGGGTTCCTCATCATGGTACTCATCCACTCAAAAGTCACCAAGGGCCGTGGGTGTATACCCCTCAGATCCTGTACAGCACTTGTCCTCATCATTCCACGGAGTAGCCAGAAGGAGTTCCTGCAATCCATAGATATGAGTCTTGACAAGGTTTCCATTTTGAGGATTTGCTGAGCAGAACCGTAATAACGGCAGCGTTGTGCACATCCGAGCGTCATGCAGGATGGTAGACGTATGTACTGTAACCGTTGCAACTTTACTAGCACACAGAAAATCACCAGAGCTTCGTAATCATATATAGTAGTTCTGTATAGGTTCTCTTATATACTGTAGGACTCTACTGTGCGTGCTATCCTTATTCCACGTCCACGTTTATTTAATACTTATGCTCTCAGGAATGACGGCAGAAGGATGAGCGCCGTACTACATTTTACTGACTGCATCCTTTACAAGCCTTACTAAACTGTATTTGAGGACATGCTGAGCGTCGACTGAGCACTTAGATGTTGTCCTATGCGTGTCCTCCTATAGACATTTGGGGCAATATTTGTCTTCTCAGGGTGTCTGTCTATCATGCCGCCGGCGGCACACCAGCAAAAATAATCTATGCCGCCGGCGGTACGCCAGCAAGACCGAGGTGAGTTTTCAGTAGCACTTGTCATTCCGATTTCAGCCTCTCCGTACAAAAAAGGCCCTTAGTAATACAAAAGGCACACACGCGTACAGAGGATAGATCGACATCCGTGATATTAAAAATAAAGCATAGAAGGGAGAAGCTCAAAAACAATGTTATCGAGTCTCAATGCAAGTAAAGGAATGATTTGCTGAGGAGCAAAGCGGGGTCCTTATCACGTACGCCAAGAAATAATACATAGTTCTTTATCCCTCTTGCTTTATTTTACCCATATCCATATTCACACACACACATAGCTTCTTTATGTCTCATTTCCGTTGTCCAAATTCGAACCTCATGAGTGCAGCAGGATATTACGCTTACCATCAGCCCCAATCGACCTTGTCTGAATCGTCCACATCCGAGTCGCGTCCGCGTGCGGCCTCCACGAGCTCAGCAACGGGACGGAGAGTCGTGATTCTCGACGAAGACAAGGATTCTACTGTGTCGTCCAGCAGCAGCTCGTCTTCGTCGTCTTCGACCATCCTCGCTCCCCGCACACAAACCAGACAGCCCACAAATGACTCGGCCCAGTGGATCGCACACGAATCTAGCCAACGAACACACCCGCTGCCGCCGCATCAGCTGGAGCAGCAGGAGCAGCAGCAACGGCAGCAATGGCAGCGACAGCAGCCAACAACAACAACAACAGTAGCAGCAACAGCAGTCGAAGACGAAGACGAAGACAGCAAGCGGTGCTGGATCTGCTTTGGCGAAGACGAAGATACCGAAGGCAAATGGGTCAAACCATGCAAGTGCTCGCTCGTCTCGCATGAAAAGTGCCTTCTCACTTGGATCGAAGAAACTCAACGCGGGTCCCCCATGAAGAAGGTTCGTTTCTAAATCCATTCCCCTAAAAGTGTCGTGCTATCACTCTATTTCACATGTATCTATTTGTATGTGCTTATTAACATGTGTATCCATATGGCACGATGACAGGTCTACTGCCCGCAGTGTGCTACGCCCTATGTCTTGTCAGAACGGCGCAGTGTGTCACTATCGCTGCTCAGCTTGATCGACACGCTTGCGCATACGGCCGCACCCTACCTCGCTTTCCTAGGCCTGGGCTGCTCGATGCTGATCACGAGCACGACGTATGGTGCCTACACCGTCATGACGATCCTCGGCGCGCGCGAGAGCGAGCGCCTTATTGGCGCGCCCGTCACCTGGACCTGGCGAACATGGTTTGGCTTGCCTGCCATCCCGGTGGCTCTCATCATGTCTCGGCATCGCTGGGCGGATGGCATCCTGCCCTTTGCAGCGGTCTTGCTCATCCGTGCCTCCAAAACCAGCTGGGTCGGCGGCCGTGGCCAGCCCATGCAAATGGCGTGGCCTCCCTCACCCGCCGTGACGCTAAGCATACTCCCGTGGATCCGGTAACCTTTCAGAAAAATGCAATAGACGACGTACTCATGACGGAGATGTGGTTTGATACTGTGTAATTAGGCTCCTTTACAACAACCTCTATTTGTTGACACAACATCATCTGACCCGCAAACTGGTACGCTACCAACGGCCAGAACAGCGACAGCCACACGGTGAGGGCCGGCCCCAGCCACGCCATCGCACGACCGAAGAGCGGCTACGGGCCGATATCTTGGGCGAGGACGACGGTCAAAACGAGGATCAACGTGTCGAGCGCGAAGTGGGCGGCCTGATGGGCGGATCCCGTGGCCGACAGGATCTCGGTGTTACTATCATGGGAGCTCTGTTGTGGCCGACCGTGAGCAGCATGGTGGGAAGGTAAGTTAAACAGGAGAGGCATGCGGTGGCAATGAGCGGTTGGCTTACTGTGTCTGTGTCCAGTTGCTTGAACCATTTTAAGATCGTGCGACAGTATTTTCCGGAGCCGTTCCATCGGAACGTGCTGGGCGGGTGTCTCTTTATTGTCGTCAAGGATATTGCCAATCTGTTCTATCGGTACGAACGCATCCGGCAACGACAATCGCGTCGTGTCCGAAATTTTGATGAGGTTCGACGACGTTGAATTGCCTACACACATACATGCACACATACTTGATACACGTAGTGTAATGTATACTGTAGTACTGTAAATAGCATTACATAAGCAAAGGGCTGGGTCCAATGGACTGTGGAAGGATGCGCAGCTGTCTTTTGGTTACAGCAATGATAAAATAGCCTGTAAAAATGGACGTGCGCGAGAGAAAAGAACAGATACGTAGATGGATAAATGGGTGCAAGGAGATGCGCTGAGCTGCGGGAGGGGGTGGATGAGAAAATTGCTATAAAAAGGAGCGCACCCTGAGCAGGGTCTATCTCAAATCCCTGATTCATTCCGCGTGCCCATTTTTTCACACATAGAATCTAGTATATCTCATGCGACTGATTGTTCGTCAAGACTATGACGAGGTGTCTTCCTATGTTGGTCGGTCCCTAGTCCCCGCCCCCCGCTTTATACTATAGACTGTTATGCTTATCTTTTCTATAATACAGCTTACTATGTAAAGGAGAGAATCAACCAGTTCCAGCCCTCCCACGATCGTCTCTTCACCTTGGGTTTGCCCACCGGATCGTCGCCTATAGGCGTCTACCACAAACTCGTCGACTTTTACCGCGCCGGCAAAGTGAGTTTCGAGCATGTCGCCACTTTCAACATGGACGAATACGTCGGGTTGCCCACGTAAGTTCTTGAGAGACCACACTGCAGGCAAAAAGAAAAAAAAAAGCTCAATTTTGCAAAAGGGATCATCCGCAATCATACCACACATTCATGTGGAATCATTTATTCAAACATGTCAACATCAAGAAGGAAAATGTGCATATTCTGGATGGCAATGCCGACGATCTGGATGAAGAGTGTCGCAAGTTTGAAGCCGAGATTATGAAGTTGGGCGGTATCGAGCTATTCCTGGGCGGAATTGGGCCGGACGGGCATATCGCCTTCAACGAGCCCGGCTCGTCCTTGACGTCGCGCACCCGTGTCAAGACCCTCGCTTACGAGACCATCATCGCCAACGCCCGCTTTTTTGGAGGCGATATCACCAAGGTGCCCAAGCTGGCCTTGACTGTCGGTGTGGCGACGGTGATGGATGCACGCGAGGTCATGGTCGTCATTACTGGCGCGCACAAGAGTCTGGCACTCGCAAAGTGCGTCGAGGAAGGCGTCAACCACATGTGGACCGTGTCGGCCATGCAGATGCATCCCAAAGGCCTCATCGTCTGCGATGAGGATGCCACCCTCGAGTTGCATGTGAAAACTGTAAGATACTTTAAATCGATTGAGCACGTCCACCACTCCATCATCGGGCCGCACAACCTCGGTCTCCAGGGCAACCTGCTGCGCAACATGACCGATATCGAAACCAGCCAGGCTGCTAAGCGCCGTCGAAGGCTCATGCTTCAATCCTTGCTCAACGACGACGACCAGGAGGCAAGGAAAGACGATTTGTCCTCCTCCTCCTCCGAAGATGACGAACGCCATGCCAAACGAAGCAAGACCACCTACTCGTCCGATATGTATGCCGCCTTGGACGTCAATCCTTAACATCTTATCTACTGATACTATACCATATACAAGAAGACACTTCATCCTCTTTCTTTCTTCCTTTTTTTTTACGTAGCACGCTTTTTTATACTTTTTTTCTTTCTTTGTATAAGGATTATTGATGATCATCTGTTGTACTCGTCGGTTTACTACAGGCCTCGACGCCCGTCATCGGGTCGTCCGGGTATCGCTGCTGCATGCGTCTCTTCTTGCGTTTGCTCGCACAGCTCTTGAGAGACGCCTTCATCTCCATCATGGTAAACGGTTTGCTGATAAAATCATTCATACCCGCGTCGATACAGATCTGCCGGTCCTGACGTGAGGCGGATGCCGTCAGCGCTATTATGTACACATCGGTTGCGTTGAGCAAGGGCCGCACTTTGCCATTATTAGTACTAGAAGGGGGTGTTTCCGGGGTTTGTTGGCGCTCTGCAACAATGGTCCGCGTCGCTTCAAGGCCATCCATTTCGGGCATGTAAAGGTCCATAAAGATCAGGTCGAATTTCGTCTTGCGCATCAGTTCGAGGACTTCCAGCCCATTATTAGCAATCGCCACATCCTGGTATCCCAGCCTTTTCAGGATACTGATGGCGATCTTTTGATTTACTATAATGTGCAAGAAACACCATGAGACCTCGAGAACTCGACTATCGTGTGCTACTTTCACTTACAAACATTATCTTCGGCGAGCATAATCTTGATAGGATAAAGCATGGCGATGTTTTCCTCATTGCTTTTCCGGTTGAACGACGGTTTCCGACCCCCGCGCGGTGGTTGGAGCGTGTTGCTCGACGTATTGTCGGATGGAAGTGGGCGTTTGATGGGATCGAGCGGGTGATTATCCATGGGTATATGCGCAGCAGGCGTCGTCTGGGTCGAAGTGGTGGTAGTATTTATATTAGTAGAAGACGGAGGACTGGACTCGTTGGAGTCGTCTGCGGCCGAAGAAAACGTGGGCCAGGGCTGGCCTTGCTGCTGCTGCTGCTGTTGAGGCGGGGATTGCGACAAGGATTGCGGTTGCGTTTGCCGCTGGAACTTGATCGAGAGACGGTTGCTCGGACGCAGGTTTTGGTTCGTGGGCGGCGGAGGCAGCAGCTCGTCCAAGCCATCCGAAAGCACGGACGCCATCGATCCGCTCCCGTCCGAGAAGGTCGAGGACGGCGAAGGCGGCGATGTGAGAAAGTTGGTGCCGGGTTCGTCGGGGGCGACCGTCATCGGCAGCGTGAGCGCAAACCGCGAGCCCTTGCCTTCCTCCGATTCGACCCACAGACCACCACCCATATGGTTCACGAGCGTGCTCGAGATGGCCAGACCGAGACCCGTGCCGCCGTAGCGTCGCGCGGTCGAAATATCAATCTGCGAAAACGACTTGAATAGCTTGGGTAGTCGGTCGGCCGGGATACCGATGCCAGTGTCAGTGACCGATATCTCGAGGATCGCCTTTTCGGTCTGCATGTCCTCGTCTCCGTCATCGTCCACGCCCGGCCGCGCACTGGGGTCTCCCTTGCGCATCGCACGCGTCCACATGGTCTCGATCTTGGCGTCGTAGCGCTGCTTGAACGTCGTCTGCTCCTTTTGTTGCTCGGCCGTCAAGGCAGGGGTAGGCACGTACCGTCGTATCCGTATCCGAATACCACCGTGCTTTGTAAACTAAAGACGTGTCAATACACTTTTGTCCACATGCAGACAAGTAGAGGCTTTCCCCTCTCCTTATCAGACACCCTTTTCCTTCTTTGATCTCTGTTTTTTTTCTTACCTTGACCGCATTGGAGCATAGATTGAGAACGATCTGGGTCAAGCGCATAGTATCGCCCATGAGGAAATCAGGCACATCCGTATCGATCTTCCAAAGCAGAGGCAGCACCGTCTTGCCCTTGACAGAGCGGGTAGGCAGCCGAGAATCGAGCTGCTTGACGATCTGGGCGAGCGGCATGCGATCATCCACGTCGGCCGGGCACTCGTACACATAGACGGCCTTATTCTGCTGCGTCATGGAGGCCTGGTGTCGTGCCATATTGAGAGCATCTATAAAGTTGTCGTATGTTTTTAGTTATAGATGCAGACTTATAAAAAAATGTTCTGTTTCTCCTCTTACCTTTAATGCACTTGCGCAAGCTGAAACGTCTGTTTTCTAGCTTAAATTTGGGGTCATGGTTGATCTTGGAGATATCCAGGATATCATTGATGACGGTGAGCAGGTGATGGCCACTGGTCTGTATCACCTCGAGATGCTCAATTTGTTCGAGGTTGAGCGACCCGCGCTCCTGCAAGAGCAGATCGGTAAGGGCAATCACTGCATTCATGGGTGTCCTAAGTAAAAGCACCAGTCAGTCCTGGACCTTCTCATGTCTTCTTCGTCTCCCCGTGTACTCACCTTATTTCATGGCTCATATCGGCTAAGAACTTGATCTTGTTCTCGGCGTCCATCTTGGCCGCGTTTTTGGCCGTGATGAGACGTTCATCTTCGCGCACGCGCTCGAGTTCGCGTGCAGTACGAAGGGCCGTGCCCTGGAGCAAGTGGAGCGCGAGTTCGAGACGGTCGCTTTGCATGGGTTTGTCGTCTAGGATACACAAGACCCCAAGCACGTCGCATGGGTCTTGTGTGGTGAGGCGCACACCGACGTAGGACTGCAGAGGCGGATAAATCTCTTGCGTGGTGTTCGTCTCAATGTGGCAAGTATGCGAAGTGAGAGTCTTTGCGAAGGGCGTGTTTGGGACGTGTGAGACGGTCACCGCCGTGTTTTTCTGGCTGTAGAATTTTAAAATGAAAAAAAAAGGGAAATGAAAAAATAAAAAATAGAAAGTTCCCTGGTTGAGTATGTGGATATTCATGTGCAAAAAGAGAGAGACTCACAAGCACTTGAAGGGACTCGATTCAGCGGAGGAGGCACGCACGACTAGGAGGGTGTCGTCGTCAGCATGGTCAGCCTTGTCATCGGATGAAGGGGTGGTTTCGCGGCGTTGCAGAAAAGTGGTAGGTGATGTTTCGTCGTGGGAGGTAATGAGGTGGAGGGGCAGCTTATTCTCGGCGAGTTCGAGGTGGTCGGCGTAGTCCTTGAAGGGCACGAGCTGTTGGATAAGGACGGTCCTTGCCTGGGTGAGTTGCGCTAATTCCTGCACGACATGGTCGAGGTAGTCGGTGCCGACAAACTGGAAGCTGTTGGTATAGATACACTGAAGAGGCGAGAGTGGAATGGTGTTTGTTGTTGTTGTTATTGTATTGTGAGTACTATTATGAGTGCAAGCATCGGAAGGCGGAATCGGCGTTGTTGGGATGCTCATAGCCAAGTCATTGGAAGCCAAGTTTTTTTTTTCCTTTTCTTCTGTAAGCGGGTGTAGAAGAAGAATAAAAGAGAAATAATAAAAAAATAAAATAAAAAAAAGTGAAGTAGCTGGATCTGTACTTCTGGTTCACACACGCACCAACACAAACGCAAGTCTCTTATTCTTCGGTCGTTGAAACACACAGCAACGCTTGATGATGCAACCCTTTTTCCTTTCCAGAATATCTTATTTAGTGCGTCTGTTTATCCGGTACGAATGAAATCGAATGAAATAAAACCAGCAAGGATGAAGGACTCCATGTTTCTTCTCTCTTTCTACCTGCTTGCTTTTTGCTGGTCCCTTAAGGCGATTCGTGTGGATATATCAGACTTTTAACTTTATATAGATCCTTTTAGTTAGATGGTCAAAAAGAGACGCCAGACGCCTTGTGCGTATTGTACGATTTCGGATACGCCCATCTTGGATTCGCCGTAGACGCGGTCGACAAACGTAATTGGGACCTCACCGACGCTGTAATCGAATTGCCTTGCTCGTACAATCATCTCCATTTGAAATACATAACCCTTGGATATCGTCGCGTTGATGAGTTGGAACAGGACTTCACGTTTGTACAACCTGGCAAGCACGACATGAAGCATACACTACGTGAGTTTTCTGTTTCTTTTCCTCTTTTCTATTATATATATATAATATATATACATAACAAGAAGGGAAATCTTGTGTTCCTTACCGGAAACTGCCTGTCAGATCGGATGTCTTGGGTCTTAACATCAAGGTAGCAAGATAATTGGCGCCACGGCTAAACGAGGAAAAAAAAAGTGAGAGGTTTTACAATGATTTCATCTCTAATTTTCTATACCTGACAAGTTTACGCTTCAGATCCCAGCCATAGACACCGCCTCCTGGTAAGTATCGTGTGCCGCTCACGATGTCATAGTTGTGTTGTGCTTGGAGTCTAAAAAGCATAGTCAATTTTTGTGTATGTGTGTCCGGCTGTCTGTCTCAAACGAAACTGTGTACCTGATCATCTGAGGGATGAACTTAGGCTATGAAAAGAAGGATATAAGTTTCTTTTGTTTGTATGTATGCGTCATGGGCACCTACGTGATGTGAGAAATCGGCATCCATGATAATGATAAAGTTGCCAGTGGCAAACTGAAGTCCGTGGACGTAGGCTGTTCCCAGACCCAGCTTTCCTGCGCGTGGTCTCAGTTGCTAAAAATAAAAGAAAAAAGGAAAGACATCAGTCAAGTACTGTTGTCATTGAACCGAATAGTGGATAACTTACAATGTGGTCCTCGCCGTAGGCTGCCTGTAATTCTTTGGCCACTTCCTGGGTGCCATCGGGGCTTCCGTCGTCGACAATGACAATCTCCCAGTCAATGTTCTCTTCGGTGAAAGTTTTGGCAATCAACCAGGTGATGATGGGCAGATTTTCACGTTCGTTGTAGGTGGGCAGCAGAACACTGTACTTGTTACCCGTCATCGTTGTCACAGGAGCAGACGCGTCGTCAACAGTGAGCACGGCGTGTTCAGCCATCAAAAAATGAATGGAAAGGGGCTACAGCGGGATGCCAAATCCCTTCATCACGTTGAGAATGAATGCATTCTTTTCCTTCTCTCTTTTTCTCGTTTCGACTTTTGTGTCACCCACGTATTTATTTTATTGTAGACAGTTAGACACTGTATTGTATGTAGTATTCATTTCATATGATATGTTTATTCTGCCTGTGTGCTGCTCAAGTCTACGATTCGTAGCTCGCTGTCCTTGATCAACGCATACTGTCGTACCGGCAGATTGTGTCGATTATTCAATTGACATTCGCCATACAGCACGTATTCACGGCTCGACGGGTTCGCAGACAAGTCACCTATGCATAATGTTCATTGAGAAAAAGTGAGATAGAGAGAGAGAGACACCCCTTGCCTCTTTGTTTTTCTCCCTTACGTTGTGATCGGAATAACTGAAACACAGCGTCGCGTTCCTCGCCCTCGTGCACATCTGTCTCTGTCTCGACCATCAGACGTTCCACCAACCCAGGCTGCTCTGGAAACTTGTGCAGCAGCGAGATCGCATTGCAAATCAAAGACTCCTGCTCTCGTATGCTCATCAAGACGGGCTCAACCGTGCACTTGCCGCTTCTACAAAAGAGAGAAACAAAGCCCTGTTATCCTCATGCAACGATCCCATCATCACTGCTTACCTCAGTTGATCCCAGGGAAAGTGGATCAGCGTCTCACCCAGCTGGGCCAGGCCTCGGGCCACGGTGGGTACCTCGCGCGTTACGTCGTTACTCGACAATGTGTCATAGGCAACCAATGCCAGCGTGGGTAGGAGCCTAGCGCCAATTCAGCTGCCTATCCATAAATGAATCCTCCCATCACTTACATGGCAAAGACTTCATGCACTGAAAGCGTCTCTAGAAAATGCAGTGCCTGATGGACGACATGAGAGGAAGAAGGATATGAGTTCGTTTGCGTTTACCTTTTCACCCTCTGTTCTAGCATCGAAGAGGGGTTTTTGTCGACTCGCTGGAATCCTCCGCGCATTTTTCCAAATTTCCAGCCAGAGATTGCCTGGCGCCATCATGCGTGCACTGAGATGTCCTCGTCCTCCTTCTCCTTCTCCTTCTCCTTCTCCTTTTCCTTCATCTTTTTTGGTCGACTCAATCCAATCCCGTGGCGAATGCCACCTTACAAAGTCTTCCAGCGTGGCATATGGATTGGCCGCCTTGAACGCTTCCATATCTAGAATGGCTGTATTAGAGACCATCTGTTTTTTTTTCTTTTTCCTTCGCATCTCTGATCTTACCTGAGCGCAGGTGACGTGATTGCATTTTAGCGCGCGACTGAGCCGCATCCTCGGAGGTGCCCATCTTCTCAAACACGTCCGCTTGTTGGCTAATCATGTCTTCGGTCATGAAGCCGCTTTCCTGCATCATCACGTCATACATCATCAGATGGGTCCCCGTTTCCATGTCGGCCTGGATTGTAATTTTTTTCTTTTTTTTTGGCTCGTACCTGGGTCACGGGTATAAATAAAGGCTCACCCGTCTCGAGCAGGGTGAGGTTCTCATGCGCACGAAGGCGGCCTTCCGACACATCTGGGTCCTTGACCTCGGCCGCCGCGTCCTCATCCACAAAGTCCTCTGCTCGGTAAGGCTTGGCCGGGGGCGGGTAGCTTTCTGCGCTCGATGGATAGTTGAGTCGGACGAAAGATTCTGTCATTGAGTGAGGGTGCGCCACCTCGGACACGTCCGACACCGAGGACGCACGCGACCATGGCTTTTGGGAGGGTATTTGTGATTGTTTGTCGCTCAGGCTGCGCTGAGAGGACGCGCGGGTGTTGCGGGACTCGCCCCCGATATCTTCCATCGAATCGAAAAAGATGTCCCCTTCACTGCTACTCGCAACCGACTTTATGTCATCTTCCTCGTCTTCTTGCGCTTCATCCTCATCCTCATCCTCTTCTTTTGTGTCCTCCTGGTCACCTTCGACGAGACGCTCAACAAACGTGTTGAACCGGTCCATCTTGCTCTTGCTCGGCGAGCCGAGATCATCAAAGAGGCTCGAGACATAATCCTTCCGTCCTATGGCGGGTCGCTCGCCCTCCTTGGCACGTCGATGGATGCAGCAGTTGAGCATAGTGAGCTTTTGATGAAGCTAGATTGTCATGTGAGCTCTCCTTTTTCTTTCTCATGTGTCATTTTAAACACTCACGATGTTGTAGCGCAAATCAATGCCTTCCGCGCTTTCATAGTCATGCTGCCGCAGTGTTTCCGAGCTGTCCTTGAGTCCTCTCCGACCATAGAGCGACACGTCTACGTTGGGTATCTCGACATGATTATCCCAGTGCCAGCGTATGCGACGCACCGTCTCCATCCACACCATTTTGAGCATGACCATGCTCGATTTTGAGGTATCGGACACGAGGAGAATCTGTTGCATGAATAGGTATAGAAACGACTGGACAGGCACGGGCGAGCCGTGCTTGAGCCGGTAGCCGAGCGCGGTGGGCGAGTGAAGCGGCGCGGGCATGTGCTGTTCCTCGGTGACAACCACGGGGGTGAAAAGCGTCTGCATAATCCGCTCCATTTGGTCAGGCACGATGGACGGGGTGGGGTTGGGCTGCATGGTGGGTGGTCTGGGACCAATGGCATGGAAGAGGTTGCGCATCAGACCCGGATTGGCTTCCTTGTGTTCTTCTCGGTTGCTTGCGTCGTAGGGCGGAAGGTAGTCGCGGTTGGCCGGGTCGCGAATCCAAGACGTGAGGACGGTGTCGAGTAGGCTGGAGAGGAAACAGCGCTGCTGGGTGTAGGGCGCAAGCTCGACGCCGAGACGCCAGTGCTGCGCGGTCAGGGCATCCATGTCGGTCTCATTCAAGCCGTCAGCATACTTGGACAAGCTAGCCATGGGGAAGATGGCGCTCAACGTGAGGGAGCGCAGGGGGTCATTGTATGAGCCGTAGGGCAGCACGGTCGTTTGTTCGCCTTTCCAGTGCTCGTCATACCAATTCTTCAGGTCGTAGGTGAACACAGCTGCGGCCTGGACATCGGTTGCGTCCGCAATGCCTTGGGATAGACGTGAGATACGCGGAGGTATTACTTAAAGTGAGGACATACCGTGCGCGTCCTGGACGCCTGTCAATTTCTGCAAGAACAGGCTCTGGAGGCCGTCGAGGGAGGCGTAGGGCGGTGAGACGGGGGACATGATGGCTGTGTCGAAGCGCAGCTCGATGTGCCCACCCTCCGGGAGCATGTAGCCCGTGTACATGCCGTGGCGCGCTTGCCCTACCGGGACAAACACGGGCACGGTGCAGTTTGTATTCTGAAACGCAATCGCGCACGCCGAGAGGAGCGTCTTGGCCCGGCTCAGATCGACCTGGCTCGGCGAGAACAGCTTGGCTTTGAGTGAGTCGACAACGGGTACAAGAAGGAAGAGACGGTCGAAGCCCGTGGAGCGATGCAGCGCGTGGTAGGTTTTGTTGTCGCCCAAGAGGTAGAAGTCGCCCAGGTCGTACGCGTTCGTCTTTTCACGCCGCGTCGCGTGCGGGTGACAGTGAAAGGTCAGGCGGAAGGTTTCGTCGCCGATCGAGAGCAGCTCCTGGCGTGAGTACTCGGCTCCACCCACACGGCGTGTTGCGTCATGGGCAAGAAGCGTGTCGTCCGAAAAGATGCCCATGTGGCCGTCCTTGGCACCCCACGACTGCAGGATCTCTTCAATCGCGGTAATGAGCCGTTCAAAGTTAGACACGGACGTGAAGTCAACAAATTCAAAGAGCTCTTCACTCCCCACAGAGCTCTGCCTTCGTTTGTTGAATCCGTCGGGACCCTTCATTTTCAGAAAGAATAAGAAATAGCAGAAAGAAGAAGAGGACGAGGACAAGAAAGAGCGGTTTCTAAAATTGGCAACTATGCAAAATCAAATGATAACCAAATTGTGTTTCACAGAACAGGCAAGGGCAGAGTTTTATTAACAAACAACGCAATTACAGGATAAACAGGAGATTGACATCGATGGGATGTGAGCTCGACAGCTGAGGGCGCTGCGAGTACTTTTCACGGAGGATCGTGCGCACCGAGTTCAACAGCTGCAGGTAGGATTGATTCCGGTTTTGGCGCAGCGCAGCTAAATGAAGAGAGAGAGGAAAGCGAGAATGAGCATATCGCATGATGAGTAAAACGTGCGGTGGGTGATTAATCACGCGGGGGTCGAGAGGCAAGGTACTTACTGGTGAATGCGTAGCTCATGGCGCCCGTGCTTCGGCCGGCTTCAAAAGCATCGGCCGAAGTCTGCTCATCCTTGCAGCCAGAGAACATGATGACATCCGCCGCAGAGGATTTGAACTGCTTGACCCGGTCGTCGACGCTCTTGCCGCTCAAGACCTTTTTACCCAGACTCATGACACTCGAGAGTGCACCGCCCACGTTACCCGACGCATATGCCAATCCGGCGCTCAACAGACCCGAACCTGCGTCCTTGAAGATGTTGGCTTCCTTGAGGTTACCTTGGGTCGAGTATACATACTGGTGGGTCGTTTGATTTTGTTGAGAAGAGGACTATCGATTCTCTGTAGATATGTACTTACGGGCAAATCGAGGGCTGTGCCCGAGTGACAGCTGTCAAAGATGGCAGTCAAACGACAACCAGGCGGTAAGGGACGCACCATAATATCGTGCATGATGTCGTCCACGATTTGACCACTGTCGCCCGGATACATCTTGTGATCCACAGGATAAATCGTTTCACTGAGAGATGTCAGTCCAACCATGCAAACAGCTAGCCCAGCTCAGTGCCTGCCACCACTTACTCGTAACCATCGTCTTCATCACCGTTGGTATCCTTGACTCTACCGCCGTGACCGCTAAAGTGGAAGAAGAACCTATAATAAGCAGGACGTGCGTGAGCCATGAGAAGTCTTGTTTACAGGAGGCACAATGGAACATACGAGTCGTTGGGCGCAGCGTCGCGCACGAGCCACTGCATGGCGGCGATCATGTTCTGACGTGTCGGTACGAATTTGGAGTCTCTTTGGTCGTCTGTCAAAACGACCATGTCATTCTAGGATGTACAAGACACACAAATCAGACAAAGTCACAAGTCACCCTTTTCCCTTTCCCATTTCCCGCCACTCCTCAGATACCTCATTGAAGCCATAGAGAGTTGTCAAGAATTGCTTGACATTGTGCACATCGTTGATGCAACCTAATTCCATTAGAATTGAGCAAACAATAAGAAGATCCTGGTATGATCCTTGTACCTTTCAGCTCGTTTGGCGAATTGAAGTAATTGATACCAATCAATAAGGCTCGTTTCCGTCCTTTACCTGGATAACGGGATTTTAGAAGAGAGTGGCAAGCAAGATGAAATGGATACGTACAGTTGGAAAGCTGAAAGTTAGGCGGAGGACGGTTTTGCATGAGAGGATTCACATGCATGACAAAGTTGCCTGCGCCGGGTGCCTGCTGACCGTAGGGCACTACTCAGAGTAAAGACAGGCCATGAGATACGGGGGACCAATGAGACCGCCCGAGCTTACCTGGGTTGGGTGCCTGGTTGTGAGCCGACTGAGGCGGCTGAGGGTAGTTGGCGTAGTTCACAGGTCGATCCATCGGACGGAAGACGGGATCCGCGCCTTGGCAAATGAACTGGGTTAGCATACAAAAAGAGACCCGATCGAGGTTCATTACCCTGGTAAGGGGGCGGTTGAATGGGCTCATTCTGGGCATGGTAGGGACGGTAGTTCGGCGGCGGCTGGCTCGGCGGTGCGTACTACAGGGACAGGGACCATTCACGCAATGGTGAGACAGAGCAGAGAGTATCAAGCTGAGGACGTACCGAGGACGGCGGCGGCGGGTAAGAGGCCTGAGGGGGCGGCGGGTAAGAGGCCTGAGGGGGCGGCGGTGCGTAGCCACCCTGTGGAGGCGGCGGCGGATACCCGCCTTGAGGAGGCGGATAACCTCCTCCTGCTCCTGGAGGCCCAGGTGGAGGTGGGTAGTTTCCATAGGAGCGCTGCTGAGGATACTGTGGCGGTGGAGGCTGACCGTAGCTGCCGTACTGTCCAGGGTAGTATGACATTGTCGTAGTGCACAGCAAAGAAAAAAGTGCAAAAACGGAAAATGTGGACACGCTCAGCCTGGAGCAGGACAAAAAAAGATCTACCTTTGCACTGAGTTCCAATGAAGGAATGAATTCAGCAATGACAATGAGGAAATACAGCTCGTACGACCAGGTCTAGGATCATCCCTTTTTTATGTTGCTATTAAATCAGGACGCGAAGCCTTTCTCACAAGTTCAGGTTTCTGACCGTGCCTCAGAAGACATGAAAAGAACAGCATGAGAGAACGATGACCATGAAAGACCTCCAACCGATTCACTCCTGGTCCAGATCAATACACACTCGCCAACAGCAAAGTTTCTCATCTCAAAACAGAAGTCGCGTTGGCTTCAATTTTAAAAAATAAAGCACACCTCTTTCTCTCTTCATTGTTCTTTATCATTTATACTATTGCATATAAAAAAAATGGGTGCCTCTTAGCCGTCCTACCCGAAGGTAGTCCGTTGCCCGAGAATCATCGCTTGGAGATAGGCACCCGTCGATTCTCTTCCGCACTTCACTGTTTTGAACCATTAAGGCCGATTGGAAGGGGAGCCCATCCTCGTGCCCTGGCGAGGGGCCTCCGGGCAATCTGAAGATCCGGATAGTGTCCAACCCTGCGTTTCTTTATACAAGCCAGGCTGCGCATGCGGTAGTGCAATATGCATGAGCTGTCGAAACTTGTCTGCTTCCTTGGGTCTGGGGCCTGGCCATCCCCGGGACACCCTCCACAAATTGAATAAAGGAAAGGAAAGAAAAGTGAGAGAGGCGAAAAAAGGACGCGTTTGGACACCTGAGAGTGAAAAAAATTTTACCTGTAGCCAATGAGGCCTCGTGTTGGTGAAAATTTTTTCACTCTCAGGAGTCAGGTGATAGTGGAGCGTGTGAGTGCGAGTGCTGTGGCAGGTGCTGTGGTGGGTGGGTGAAAAGAAAAGAAGTGAAAGAGTCCATTATGACCATGAAGAGGTAGACATTGCATTGAATCTATAGCAATCTGAGTATCGGAGTAACCGTGTAACGCCGCTCTATAATGCCTAGAATAAACTTTGAGTTACTAACGCGTCGTGCGATACAAACAGATCGTACAGAAGCGAAAAAAAATTGTGCAGTACGGAGCATTGCAAGCGGAAGGTTTAATATGTCGCAACTTCCTAACGCAATACTTCAGCACCATTTACAGTGGTTTTCGTGACACTTAAAATGTGACAAGGATGTGGTCTGTGCTGTGCTCTAAAAATAGTCGCCGCTCCAGTAAATCACGTCTCATTCGCGACCATGGAAGATGCTTGTCTCACTCATCAATTTCACTGTCAAATCAAAGTGCACGCAAGACTGCATGCCGTACACATCGAAATACAGAGACATGAGCTATGACAAGTATACCAAGCATAACAAGTGGTATGCAGTCAAGTGTCATCTTTGCCGGACTCAGTGGGAATTCTGCTATAGGGCAACAGAATGAAATAGAATTTATATGATCTGTACCACCCATTACGAGTGTAGCAGTGCTGACAGACTTTTGCATGGGCAACACCTGCAATAACCACGACGGCGAGTGGGGCTTTTTGACAAGAAGCAAATAATAGTACCATTTACCAACTTTACTGGAGCGCATCCACTATGTGGTTCTTGAAAAGCGTGAGTTCGACAGATGCCAGCGGGCTAAAACGAAAATCCGATACGCCGTCCCCAGTGCCGGCCCGGCTGCTCTTGGCTGCTTGGGTCTGCACACGCGAGGACCAAGTCGGCCAGGCTGACAAGATAGTTGAGGAGATCAACGGAAACACGCCGTTTGGTATCAGTACAGTGACAAGAGGAAAGCAGCTACATGAGCCTTTTCTTTCGTCCCTCGAAAACCACGAGAAGTAGGTTGCTTCCTTAATGTTCTCGTCGTCGACGCTGCGACGAAGAACTAAGGATATCGTGCGCATTTTTTATATAGAACGGTGTTCTAATTAGATACAACGAGATACCGAAAGTCTTGCTTCGCACGCTGGCGAAAAAGGTCCGATTCGGACAAGTCATCAACGCGATGGCCTCTGCGCTGGGGAGTCAGTCTCATTTCGAGCTAAAACTCAAGGAACTTCGATACGCGTGTTCGTAGAACAGATACTGGATAAATACAGGCTCATAATGCATGAGCCCTTTAAAACAGTCTTGCATGCATATACCGTACTTCTCTGCTAAGGCAGCGGAAGTGCAGAATGGTCGTGTCTTGCATATCAGAATCAATTTCTTCGGGTCTGAACTCTAATTCAATCTGTAAGTCGCCTTTCTTTTTGTATTTGGTTGACAGACGATGGATCAAGGCATAACGTCATTCGACATTGGCAAGAGACCCGCACGTCGCAAGCGTCACTTACCCACCGTCGACAAGGACACGGCGATGCCCATACGCAATCACAAGAAACAATCAGACGATGAAGACAGCTTGTCAGACTCGTCCGAAACGCGTTTTGCTCGCCGACGGCGTCCCCACCTAGAGCACTCTTTTTCTAAACACGCTGCCCCTTCTAGAAAGTCTGCTATCCTTAAGCCGCTCTTTCTAGTCGGCTGTGCCATCTGGACTGCCTTCCTTGTTTTCCGCATCCTGTCTTCCATTTGGTTCAAGGACACCGCCAAGTTGAGCGTCATTGATTTCCTCGCTAGCCGACCATGATTCATACCCTCCACACTCTCCCTGTATACATTGTCAATGGAAAATATATGCATTTTTTTGTCGTTATGTATGTAAGTGTGTGTGTGAGTGAGTGTTTGTGGTGTGTGGTGTGTGAATAAAACGTAATAGAAGCAAGCAAGAAGACCCTTTTTTCTCGTTCTTTTTTTCTTTTAAATGCACAGACGGTAACTGACATAGCGACCTGCAGTTTCACTCTCGCGCAGAATCTTCACCACCTATTCATGATTGAAGAGCGTCATCATCAGCATCCCACCACCTTTTGACGCGAGGCATTGCTTACCTGGCCACGTGTCAAGCCATAGTATCTCGCGACTGGATCCGAGTTTTGTATACGCGGAAGCTGTGTCTCCTTCAGACGGCTAAGTAGACGGTCAGTCAATGGCTGCTCATAATACAATTTTAAAGGAGCTTACTATCGCTTGAGCAAGGCCGCTTTTTCTTCAGAAGTCAAGACCTCGTGCCTCGGGACAAGGACGTGATGTGTAATATTGACCAGCAACTCGTTCTCCTGAAACGACTCTAGGGTATGTCGGGAAGGCAGCGATTGGATGACCTTGTTTGCGGACGACGTCATGCTCGACTGGTAGATACAAATGCCGTGGGGAATCTGCTGCTGTGCCATTCGTTCGACATACCTACAGATATCATCTGTCAATAACTTTTCTCTTTCTCTTCCTACTTTGTCTGACTTACACTCGGAGGGGTCTCACACCCACCGATTTATCTTTGGGGAAGAACACAAGGAGCTGGTCGGCCGCATCGTCTCGCTTCTGCACAATAAACGTAAGCTGATCGCGGCTAGAGATGCTCGGTAAGTACAGAAAAACGACAATGTACACTCGTGCGCTTACTCGACATCACCGGATGGAGCAAAGGTGCGTCTAAAGGTCTCCAAATCCATGTCAAGTTCATCCTGCGCCACCATGTAGCCCTTTGAAGAATCGCAAAAAGCGTCAGTCCTATCCATGATAAAGTGTAACAGAGTGAATTTGACATACCCGATCATGGACCATTTGGTGAGCTGTACGGAAAACACGCCATAATCGGGTGGCCTCGTTGTTGCTTCCGGAATCCATTGCGACCTTGTTTTTTATATGTGAATGCGAGAGACGCAGGAGTGACGGACAGGTGAAAAAGAGTCGTACCCGCTCATTGATCCAGCTCCGCACATGTCGATACAAGCCACCCCATATTATAATAATGCCATCCTGGCTGCCTTTTTATGCTCTGCTTTTGTTAGCCAGACCCATAAAAGAAGGCGCTGTGTCAAAAGAGAATATATCATACTGTGATATGATCACTATCATACATCCTGTTTGACAATGCATTGAACCGTGTCGTTATGCCCACTTGACTTGGCATCGCTCAAACAAAAAAAGGTCGTTTTCGTCTCTATCTCAAGCTCCTCCTTGCTCCGCTATAACCACGTACAGACAAGCCAAACTATAATATGATGTATATACAAAATATATTACTATCTATGTGGAGACAGCCTTACTATAGATTGTTGTAGGTATGGGATTCGCCTGTAGCTACATAAAGATTCGTACATCTGATTATAATAGGTTTGTGTTGCATTGGATACTTGACGGCATTACGCAAATGCTTCCAGGAAGAATAGCCCAAGCTACGCGCTGTAATCAGGAGCCATATAATATACAGCGATTGATGGGAAGGACGGGCAATTTTTAAGTAACGATGCTGACGGAAATGGACAAAATACATTTATGTAAGATAAGGTTTGCGCTTTCTACGGACATTTATACCTAATCATATTCGGCTTTATGCGATCGATCATTCGGGAAAACCTTCTAAGAGCAGCTATATGACAGGGGTTACTTTTCAATGTATTGGAAAGCCTCCATTTCTCCTTGGGGATTCAAGTTTTAAGGGTAGGCGATGGTACATTGTCCGTGCGGGAGTGATAGCAGAGAAGACGTCCGCTCCGAGACATTTTACAATAAATGAGACATAGAAACATACAGATGCGCTTCGTATGATAAATGTAGCATAAAACAAGAAAAGTTAATTAATGCTTACATGGTGTGGGGAAGTAGCACTTTCAGTGATCCATCCACCAACCCCCGTCAACCTCATGTGACGTATCACGTTCGGATGCAGCAGAACCATCCGCCCGAGGTATCCAGCCATCCAGCCGTCCAGTCGCTCCACTATTGGGATTGCTCGTTTCTGCTACATATGAGAAGTGTCATAGGCATTTATATAGTATATTTGTGCTGGTTTATAGTGCTTATGTATAACGTTCTTTCTATGCGACAATGATAATTCAGAAATTAAAACAGATGTGAACTGTGTAAACCCCGACTATATATATACCGTTTCGCATTTTCCCGCGTTACTCTTTTATTTAACTCTTTCCCTACCCCAAACTTGACTCAATACACGATGACAGCAAGCTCAGAACTCTCCGGCAAGGTCGCCGTAATTACCGGTGGTAGCCGTGGTATCGGCAAGGCCGTAGCTGCCGCTCTGGTCGCCCGAGGCGCGCGCGTTGTGATCGGTGACGTCCTGGATGAAGAGGGCGAGGCGGCAGTCGAGGAACTGAACAAGCAGAGGTGGGCACTCTGCAACAACGATGCGAGACATGTTTGTTTACTTTTAGTTGTGTCTGTGCAGTGGTTCCAAAGTAGCTGCCTTCTTGCACACCGATGTCACGACCTATAAGGACCTCATTGCCCTTTTTGCGCTCGCTGAGGGGCAGTTTGGCGGTGTCGACGTAAGTGACAGAGCAGTAACACGACTGACTCTTGCTCATTTCATGTATGCGGCACCTTAGATCGCTTTTTTGAACGCCGGTATTTCTGGGGCTGGCTCAGACACCTTCAGCCCGCTTGATGGTAAAAAAGAAAAAAAGAAATAGGAAGAACCGAAAGTCAGTGTCACCATGTGAATGCTTAACAACCTGGGGCTTGGTGAAATACTAGATGAAATGGATGAGCTTATTGTGAGCGTGAACCTGACGGGTGTCATTAAGGGTAATCTATAAGAGAAAAGAAAAAGAAAGAAAGCATCCCCGAGGTCTCTTTCTCATTGAATCGTTTACGCACCAAAGGCACCAAGGTTGCTATTCGACACATGGCCAAGCGAGGCGGCGGCGCCATTGTGAATACAGCCTCCTTTTATGGCTTTTGCACAGCAGAGTAGGTAGCTTTCTTGTCAATCGAACCCGCGGAAACTCATGACAGCCTGTAGCTCGGTCCCAGCGTATGCTGCAACGAAGCATGGTGTGATTGGATATACCCGCAGCTTTAAGTCTCTCCCAGAGGTGTGCAATGTCCGGGTCAATGCAGTCTGCCCGTACTACTGTGATACAGACATTATCGCAATGACCAAGGAAATCCCGGAGGATCAACTTCCGCCTATGGGCAAACTCATCAACAAGCTACCTCGCGTGACGCTCGAGACTGTGGTGGCGGCCGTGCTCAAACTCATACAGGATCAGTCGCTGAATGGTATGCAGCATGTCCATGTTTCCAAACAAATGTAACCAACACACCGTGCAGGACAAACCCTTCTCGCTCTCCCCGGAGATGCCATCCAGGCTGTTGGGCTCCCTCTAGAGCTCGGTAAGGCTAGAGCATAAGACAAAGTGACCCAATAGCTAAACAGAAGCGCATCATCCATTGGATCTAGATGTGGAGAAGGCACCTGACGTCGTCCAAGCTTATAAGGACTACGACACGACGATTGTGCCTTACCACAAGGCTCAATTACAAGACGCTTTACAAGCGCATAAGCTGTAAATGACTGCCTTGGGTGTATCATTTAGTAAACAGTCACCTCGTTAAATCCATTGAACTATTCCATAGCTCGAATAAACTATCGCGCAGGACGTTTTAAAAAATAGCAGAGCGGTAATCCTTGCAAAAGGCAACACAGAGGCCTGCAAATGACGACAGGCGTGCACAGCGGAGTGCTTAATCTGCATTGCTTTGTGTCGCCTCGCCTCTTCTCTTTTGTTACCACCAGCATGGCCTCATGACGATGGACACGCCTGAACTTGTCGATCGCGTCTTTTCATTCCTAACTTATTTGGAGGTGTATCGTATGCGCATGGTCTGCACTGCCTGGCTGCAGTTGGCAGAAGAGCACATTTACTTGCGGGCCAAGAACGACGACGATCCCGTCATTGTCCAGAGCGGCTCCTTCCACCAGCGAGGTAAGCAGCCAGTTCACAGGCCGCGGTCACCTCAGCACGCAGAGCACTATGGCAAGCTGTCAGTCGAGGACTTCGACGCAAACAACCATGTTGTCGAGCTGAGGCCGTCGTCGTCTTCTGAGACCGTGTCGCTCGCTGTGAGTGCGACCGATGCGTCACAGTCACCCACGGCGTACCATCGCCAAGTGCAGCTCTATTTCCAGCCGTGGGTCGATGCATCGATCCAAGAGGAACAAGGCCGCGGCTTTGTGTGGCCGCACCCCTCGACGCCGCTTGATTCATGCATGATGCAACTGCACGCCCGTTACAACCCGGCCCTCGAGCAGGTCCATGTCCTGCCGCCCTGGAATACCACGTCCACCTCGCTCCAAGAAGAAGTGCATCATGTTGCCAACAAGGGCTTCATCATGTGCTTCTCCTACCTCCACACCGACCAAGAGCGTCACCAGCGCCGTGAGCTTGAGCAGATGGCCGCGGGTCATCGCCAGCGCGCTTTCCTCCATGACATTGCCAGCGCTGCTGTCCTTCCCGCCCCGCGACTCCGTGTCCACTGGCTCCGTGTGTCCATTTCCTGGCTTGTCTCAGGCTTCCATCCAGACGTCCATGTCGAGCCGCTCTACGCTGATAGGTACGCTTGCCTCGAGTCAGCGCTGCAGACACAGCACATGCTCTACCGCTATGACCGCTGGGCTGAGCCTATCTTGCGATACATCCTCCATCCCGACGATCCACTGCCGGAACCGCTCGTCGACCATGTACGGGCCGTGTGTGCCGACGAGGAGGCCTACACGCCCCGCTTGGTGCGTCTCGAACGGCTGCTGGAGTCAGCCGGGGTCGACCACCGCGTGATATGGAAGTACCCTTTCCTGAGCTCCTTTGCGTTGGGCTTTGGCTCGTCCTATCGAATCGAGGAAACCGTTGTCGGCCAAGTCCAGGAAGCCGAGCGCGAATGGAGACATAAAAAAAGGTCCATGCGAGAGAACGCGCTGCTCTCTGCGCATTGACTATGACCACGACAGCAACCATAACAATGACAACGACATAGCAGAAGTGGTCGTCATACCCACGCTTCTTTGTTTCGACAAAAGAAAGAATAAAGCTACCTATATCTGAAGGGTGGGGTCATTCATTTCGTTATCTTCTGCTTCTTGCCGTTCGATGGGCCATCTTCATCCGAACTACGCTTGGTGCTCGATCGTGTCGCCAAGGCACCCGAGTCGCTTTTTCCTGGCTGATCTTGAGCCTTGGTGCCTTTCACTCCAGTGGTCTTTTTCTTGGCATAATGATCCTCCTCGCCATAGTCAGAGTCTTCTTCGAATTCTTCATCATCGTCTTCGTCTTCCATCTCCTCGAGGTCCTCTTCGGCATCGCCTTCCCTACCCTCGTGGTGACCGAAAAAGGTCTTCAAATCTTTCTGAGCATCCTCCTTGAACTGCTCATTGTCCTCGATGTCCAGCTGCACCCAACTCACGCGGATATACTGCAGCGTGCCATGGCTCCAACCTTCTTCCCAATGGGGCGCGGTCTGGGGCTCACCACGCACAACGACGCGGCAGACACCACCTCGTTCCGGGTACAAACCGACCTCCGAGTGGAGGAGTGCGTACATTCTTATCTTGCAGTTGACGCCCTTTCCACTACAAAAGATAAACACGATCGAGTGAACAGAGGTCCTTTTTTGTATTGCCACGCATGTATTACAGGCCAGGCTCGGGGTAAACGACAAAGTTAAAATCAAATTCGGGTGTCAAATGTCCGGTCTCAAAGCTGGCCCAGCCTGAGACAGTCTGGATAGGCTGCATAGGCTGCATGGTGATATGTGTACGAGCGAAGAAAGACGGATAAGAAAATGGAAACGAAGACGAGGAGGAGAAGATGAAAGGAAAGGCAAGAGAAGGGAAGGAGGAAAAGAGGGGTGAAAACTCGCATACGATCAGTGATCAATTTGAATACGCTCAAGACAATGACACGCTGGTCATGCGATCCAAGGTGGGGGCTTGTGGTCAACTACTTATTGAAAGACGAGTGCGCATTGTCCAGCGGTTTCTTGGACGCCGGCAAATATTCCATTTGCATGACGATGCTATGTACTTGATACACTCAGCAAATCAGATGACTGTCTTTTTTCCGTATCTGTTCCTGATAGAAACAAAAGGCGACATATCCAATGATAGACAGGGTTTCTGTATAAATGGACCCAGATACTGATTGGATCGATGCCAGTTCTCCCACAAATGAAGTTGAAACACACACGAGTGCGAGAAGACGAGAAGGATGGAGATCTGTGGCGTAGATTACCAATGATTTGTGCCTTTCATGATCCCCCGAAACCGAAAAAGAAAATACTGGAACCTCCCCGACTCGTTTTGAAGGTCCGGTAAGTCAAAAAGTTTTTGACCTTCATAGCCTGGAAAGTGTTTTTTATCCCAACCCAACCCCCCTTTTTGACCTCACACACCCGCCTACGCAATGGTCCGTGAATCCAAGTACTACGATGTCCTGGGCATTTCACCCGATGCCTCCGACAGCGACTTGAAGAAGGCCTACAGAAAGCTGGCCCTCAAGTACCATCCCGACAAGGTACCGTCATGACAAATACCCTTTTTGCTGTATATATATAATATATACACATGTGTATATATGACTATGACTGACACTGTTCTTGAAAACCAAAAAAAGAACCCTGAGGCTGGCGACAAGTTCAAGGAGATTTCTCATGCGTATGAGATTCTGTCGGATCCTGAGAAGCGACAGATGTACGATCAGTTTGGTGAGGAGGGTCTGAACGGACAGGGCGGTATGGGTGGCGGCATGGATGCCGAGGACCTGTTCTCGCAGCTGTTTGGCGGCGGTCTGTTCGGCGGTGGAGGTGGAGGCCGCCGCGGCCCCTCCGGCCCCCGTCGCGGCAAGGACATGATGCACCAGCTCAAGGTCTCGCTCGAGGACCTCTACAGCGGCAAGACGTCCAAGCTCGCCCTGCAAAAGCACGTCACCTGCTCCAAGTGCGAGGGCCGTGGTGGCAAGGAGGGCGCCGTCCACACCTGCCGTACCTGCGGTGGCCAAGGCGTGCGTGTCATCATGCGCCAGATGGGCCCCATGGTCCAGCAGATCCAGCAGCCCTGCTCGGACTGCCGCGGCGAGGGCGAGGTCATCAACGACAAGGACCGCTGCAAGAACTGCATGGGCAAGAAGATCATCTCCGAGCGCAAGATCCTCGAGGTCCACATCGACAAGGGCATGCGGGACGGCCAGCGGATCACTTTTGCTGGCGAAGGCGACCAGGCTCCTGGCATCATTCCTGGTGATATCATCATCGCGATCGACGAGAAGCCCCACGAGCGCTTCCAGCGCAAGGGCGACGACCTGATCTACCAGGCCAAGATCGATCTTCTGACCGCCCTTGCCGGTGGCCAGTTCGCCATACCCCACCTCGACGACCGCGTCCTGCTCGTCTCCGTGCTCCCCGGTGAGGCCATCAAGCCTGACCTCGTCAAGGTCATCCCCAACGAAGGTATGCCCACCTACCGCCACCACGACCACGGCCATCTCTATGTCAAGTTCACTGTCGAGTTCCCCAACCCCAACTGGACCGACGCCGACACCATCGCCAAGCTCGAGGGTGTCCTGCCCCCGCGCGCTCCCCTCCCCAACCTCGACGGCGCCCATGTCGATGAGGTCGTCATGGCCGATGCCGACGCTTACCAGTCCCAGAAGGCCCACGCGAACGCCTACGATGAAGATGACGACGAGGAGATGCGCGGTGGTGGCCCCGGTGTCCAGTGCGCCCAGCAGTAAATACTTCTAGAGTCAACCCTTTCTTTTCTTCCTCTCTTTCTCTACTTCTTTTTCTTTCCTGACTGTACAAAGAACTTCGCAACTTGCCTCACATCCTTCCGTTCAACATTATCCCCATCTACACAAACCCCCCAAAAAGCCGTTCGCATAGGAATGAATTGAATATTATTCTTATTTAGCTTGTCTGCTATGTCGTACTTTGCCTTTTTTCCTTATGTATTAGGCGCAAAAGAGGAATTGCAATGTGTGTGTGGTGTTAAGGCGTATCCCGTTTCACTTAAGCAATGCATCAAAATAAACATGTGACCCGTGCGCTGGATATGCTCTGAATTAAATGACACGACCAACCGTGTGGGAGATTTGGTAGTAGGAAACTGACATGTCTCAAACATGCTTGTGCTGGCGTAAAAGCAGAACGGTACGTATATGGCTAATCAAGGCCGTAATAAGTTTCATGTGTGGATCTGTTCATTACCGGCCTTCGTCCTCACGCGTCTGTGGTTTTCCTTGTGCTCCATAATATCATTCTCATGCCCCATTTCACGAAGATACAGATAGAATAGACATGTCCTTGAATGTAGCGAGAATCCTCTTCCTCCCTTTGCGTTTCTTGTAAATTGCATCTATCCGCTATATCCTTTGCACTGTATTATCTTGCTGCCGTGAAGCGTATATCTTTGTTGAGCTTACCGTAGCGATAGGGCTCGAAAATAGAATATATACAAAGAGGGACGTTTCTGGTAGCACTATTCTTACGACAATAGTGGCCATGAGGGGGCCCTGTTAGCTATACCGGTTGCTGAAAACTTTGAGATGCATTGGATATAAAAAGCGACGACCGTGGCGGTATCGAGTCAATGAGATTCCTTTTTGTACACGACTGGTGATTATGATCCCAGTTTAAGTTGTAATTGATCCTGTATGGCGTCAGATACCGGCCTGAAAATCCCTTGGTGATGAACTGAAGATGAGAAGAAGGAAAAAAAAAACAAGGGCAGAGACAAGATATGGAACATAGCAGGATAAAGGAGATGGCGCGAAAGAGGGTAATAACTAGAAATAGCCAGTTGCGCATATACGTGTATTGGCCTTGTAAACTAGATGTTGGTACTAGATTTTCCGGTATTTGTAAGTAATATAACAGTGTCGTGAAGCGGCTGATCTAACAGTATAATCACGCACGAGGAAACATCATAGAAACCAATGTTCCTTGAGATCCACGTCTCTGACGTTCAAATATGGTATGAAATGTAAAGATGTTCTTATTTTTCTGGACAAAACTTGTATAATTAACGGAAGTGAAAGGATCTAGTTCTTTATTTAGGGCCGATCATGTCCTCGGGACGGACCCACTGATCGAACTCCTCAGAGGTGAGCAGGTTGAGGGAAAGAGCAGCCTCCTTGAGGGTGGTGCCCTCCTTGTGGGCCTTCTTGGCAGCGGCAGCAGCGTTGTCGTAGCCAATGTGGGGGTTCAGGGCAGTGACCAACATGAGGGACTCGTTCATGATGGTGTTGATCTTCTCGCGGTTGGCCTTGATGCCGACAACGCAGTTCTTGGTGAACGAGTTGGACGCATCCGCCAGGAGGCGAACGGACTGAAGCAGGTTCTTGATGAGGACGGGCTTGAAGACGTTCAGCTCAAAGTGACCATTGCTGCCAGCGACGGAGACGGCGGTCTGGTTACCGATGACCTGAGCGCAGACCATGGTCATGGCCTCGCACTGGGTGGGGTTGACCTTGCCAGGCATGATGGACGAACCCGGCTCGTTCTCGGGGAGAGAGAGCTCACCGAGACCGCAACGGGGGCCGGAGCCGAGGAAACGGATATCGTTGGCGATCTTCATCAGCGAGACGGCGACAGTGTTGAGCGCACCGTGAGCCTCGACAATGGCGTCGTGGGCAGCGAGGGCCTCAAACTTGTTGGGGGCCGTCTTGAAGGGCAGACCGGTGATCTCAGCAATGGCCTGGGCAACCTTCACATCGAAGCCCTTGCGGGTGTTGATACCGGTGCCAACAGCGGTACCGCCCTGGGCGAGGTTGTAGAGGTGGGGCAGGGTCGAGTTGACGCGCTCAATGCCGTACGTCAGCTGCTGGACGTAGCCAGAGAACTCTTGGCCGAGGGTCAGCGGGGTGGCATCCTGCAAGTGGGTGCGGCCGATCTTGATAATATCCTTGAACTCATCGGACTTGGCCTGCATGGCGTCGCGGAGGGTGGTCAAGGCAGGGATCAGGCGCTTGGTGATCTCAACGACAGCAGCAACGTGCATGGCGGTGGGGAACGTGTCGTTGGACGACTGGCTCATGTTGACGTGGTCGTTGGGGTGGACAGGGTTCTTGCTACCCAACTCACCGCCGAGGAGCTCGATGGCACGGTTCGAGATCACCTCGTTGGTGTTCATGCTATTGTGTTTTTCCCTGTATCAGATACATGATCCTTTACCGCGCAGCAGAACTTACTTGGACTGAGTGCCGGAGCCAGTCTGCCAGACAACGAGAGGGAAGTGGTCAAGCAGCGTACCATCAATGACCTAGAGAACGCGAAAGAGCAGACGAGCTGTCAATTTCGATATGCCTTATGTAATCTTTCACATGTCCCGTCCCGATCCGATTCCTACCTCATCCGCGGCCTTCTGGATGGCCTCGCCAACCTTGGGGTCCAAGCCGTAGGTCATGTTGACCTGGGCAGCAGCCTTCTTCAGGACACCGAACGCCTGAATCAAGGGCTCAGGCATGCGCTCGCGAGGACCACCAATGTCAAAGTTCTGCAGGGATCTACGACGGCACTAATGTCAGCCTCCATGATTCCACCTTCAAGCACAATGACTTGTTTTGCCTTACCTGGCTGTCTGGGCACCATAGTAACGGTCGGCAGGGACTTGCAGCTCACCAAAGGTGTCGCGCTCAGAACGGAACTTTTGCTGTTTGTTTTCAAAATAGGGGCGTAGTGTGAGTTGACAGGTCATGTTCCTTTCGATATCATGTATTGCTTACGAGCCAGGCGGCGGTGGAGCTGAGGGAGCGGACGTTGCGGATAGCAGCCGTCTTGAGGTGCTGGTTAGCAGTCAGAGAGCGCAACATTGGTAAAGAGAAAGGCGGAGGAAGAAAACACGAAAGAATTCGTCCTTAAGAAGACAAGACAAGTCAAGAAAAAAAAAAAAGACCGGGGTCGTTCTTTCTAACGCTTGCGGGGTCGGGATTTCATGATATAAAACAACCAACTTTATTACTGAACATGCTCTCTCTTTAGACATCAATGACTCGACTCAGTTTCTGCACTCTATTCAACAGGAGATCACCCTGCTTGATCACAGTCTGATATTGTGCGTTCTTTGCGTCTGGTCGGTTTGTCTCGATCACGCCCTTAACGCGGTCAATCACACAATTCAGCCGTCCCGCCGCGATAAACTTGTATAGATCACTGCAAACCCATTTAGTGTCTGTCTGTCGCCCAGCCCTATCCACTTATCTCTACATACCGGTCAATGTAATCCTCCGTCACGCCAAAGGATTTCGCCATGCTGGCAATGGTCAGAGATCGGTAACTTTCCAGGATTTGTGCATAGGCGACGATACGCATTTCTCGGATGTAGTAGCGCATGTGGGGGAATAGGAAACGCGAAGTGCGCAGGTGTGTCGTTTCAATCTCTGCCAGGGCACGGAAGAACTGTGCATAGTTGCAGTTGTACAGGCTGGTCATGTATTCCTCGAGATGGGGGATGTCTGAAATCACTTCGAGGACCTCGGGTGCATCGAGTACCTAGTGAGGGGTGTCAATGACCAAGACACGCAAGTCATACGAGCCCATACCTTCTTCTTGATATCAACGCGCTGCATGCTGATCAGACTGGTGATGACGGCATACTTGACAAAGTCCTGGTAGGACATGATCTCGGTGCTGGTGAAGGTGCTCAATGTATCAATAAATTGGGTGGCGGCGCCCTTGAAGTCGCGGATAGACATAAAGTATACACCCTCGTATGCCTTGAGGCGGTTGCGTCTGTCCCAGTCGCCGCCTTGCTCGACGAGCTCCTTGAGCTTGTCAATGTTGGAGCGGACTAAAGTGTCGTCGTCAAAAAAGAAGCCGAGGCGGACCAGCGTAAACACGATATCGATACGGGTGCCGGGCGTAATGGATTTCGCAAGCAGGTCTTCGTAAGCTGATAATGCTCGTGCCTTATAGAAGCAGGGAAAGCATGAGCAAGCTACAATACGATGATCCAATTGTATTCAGGTTTACCTTGTCACCGATAGCTGCGTAATAATCTGCCTTGCCAAGCAACGCTTCATTCACCTCTGTTTCACCCATGTTCTGCTGTGCATCTTCAACTTTATCGTCAAAGGCCTTGAGCTCAGTCTCGTTAGCAGCTTGCATGCGCGCATAAAGCTCCTGATCAAGAGGCGTCTTTAGCAATTCAGAAACATGCTTATAAAAGGGAGCCATGTCTGGAGTGCCGATTCAAATGAAAACAGAGTGAGTAATAAGTTGACTATAGCCTGATCTGACCTACTCTTTTCTTTGATGGTCTCCATGAGCTGCTTGTTGGCGTCGTCTTTCTGCTCAGAAGGTCCATGTTGAATGATGAACCGATAGTGCTATAGATAGATTAGCATACGTGTATGAATCCATAGAGCAAATCTGTAAACATACAGCCAGCTGAAGGTCAGGAATCTTTGGGATTTCGTTTTCGTCAATTTGGTGTGCCATTTTAAAGAGGAATCGCGATCAGAGTAGTAGGATAGAGTCGGACCTGACACGCGTAAGCGCTTCTGCTTTCCTTCGGCTGAGTTTGACGTTGTACGTCACATCCGCAAATTCAACTCTTGCGTCCCTAATTTTTGCTTGGAGTGTTGTCTTTTTCTTCATATAAACATTGATTTGTAAGTCCATTGCACTATACACAGCATAATGCGCTAATATACTTGCGGTCACCGTATTATTTCGATGAAACTACTGGATCCTCCGCTAAGGCTAGTGTTTGTTGTATTTGCATTAATAGCTGTAATGTTTAGGCTACTCTTACGTAGAGCACCCTACAAAGTTATCGTATGCCAGCCTGCCAAGTCACAACGCATAAATGACCTATCTTGTAATACTATTTACGCAACCCTTAGCAAGTCATCAATATATCATGGAAGCGCATGCAGGGAACTATAAATATGTGGAGATGGCGGATGCGAAGTGCTAAAAGGGAAAGTAACGAGGTGCTATGCAAAAGAATCTGCGTTACTTTATCATCACGATGTGCATTCGCTACGTAGGTATGCGGCACTTTACAAAGGGCCGCTCTGCATGTTGAATTGTAAGATAAAAGGCGTCGAAACGGCATGTGCTTTCTCAATGTCCTTTATTCTGTGATCACTCGCGAAGCACATGATACAGGAGTGCAGGCCATCGCATGAGAAGTCTCAGAAACGTAATTGATATACATATAAGGCTGTAACAGTATGCTGTGTCCTTGATGCTCTGTGGAAACTACTACAGCGAGGAAATGTTAATGAGCGCAGAAATAAACTGTACTGAACAGCAGGCCAACCAAGTCCTTGCTTTGCAAATCATCCTTCGTGTGTTGCAGGTACGGACGAAAAAGAAGGCTGAACGACGTTAGTCAAGCAGACATTTGGCTACTTAATGGAGGACTATTAAAAGCAGGGATATAAGCATTATGGACCTTTCTTTCTTCCAAATAAGGAAGACGAAGCAGACCATTCCATTTTCTCTCGTACTTTAAATGTGGTACAGATCAGCGACGGCAACAGAGTCAATGCAAAACCTAAACCTATTTTCCGCATCTGCATTGAAACATACTTCTTTTGCTTCTATGTCTCATGTAAATTTTTTTCATTCGCCCGAACAATTTGGATGCGCTAAGATAGATTTGGCAAGTAGAAAACCCATTCAGCTTTCAGCCATGACGAACGCCCATATATTCGTATTGGTACATATAATAATATATCATGGGACTCTTTTGGTGATACCGGTTTGGTCTGTCAGGAGCAGTACAGGTAAAGGGGAATGAATGGCTTATACTATATATACTACGTAGACAGCAGGCAGTATTCATTTCTAGGATAGGTTAGCAAGAGAAACGGCAGCGCGGCTAATAGATTTGGGTGGGTGTGGGGACACAACCCAAATCTGGTGATTTGTTCGGTTGGGAAGGATTTTAACACTGCCCCGCCTTTTTTTATTGCCACAAAGCTCGAAATAGGGAAGATACCCCACAATCTCGTTTCAGTTGATCCAAACAACGATGCCACAACTCGTTCTTGGACCGCACAACGGCGTCCACATCAAGGGCACCCGGCCGCGTCGCCCGAGAGTGCCGAGGCAGGTGGCCCCCCACCCAGAGGAGCCTCTCCCTCAACAAACGCAACAAACGCTACAAACGCAGCAAACCTCGAGCCTCGTGCTCCCGCTGACTGGTCCACAGCAGCATATACAGCAAACGTATCAAGAAATGATGCAGTACCTCCAGGATCAGCCTGCTCATATTATGGATCTCGCTCCCAGCCATCAGTGGAAGATTGAGCGTCAGCCAGACGGTCAGTACTCCATTACAATTCACAGCATTGGCGATGTTGCCGACTTTATACAAACCCTGGGAAACTTGACACTGGGAGCAACACCTTACAGCTGCTGGCCAGGTTCACCGGATCTGGGTGTAGGTATCACTGACAGTGGCAGTGGCAGTTTTGCGGGCGAGAAGCCACGCCGGCCATCGGTGCCGCTGCTGCCTTACATCAAGTACCATAGCGAGCTGTATGCCAAGGACTTGTACAAGCCCACTGCAGAGGAATGGCCTCGGTTCTTTGCGGTGTTGCCTGACCTGCTTGACGACTGCCTTCACTACATGATCGAATGCATGAACCATTATTATCCTGTGCGACCCAAGCGGCTGCTGATGAAGTGGTACATGGAGCTGGAGGACCCCACCCAAGATCCCCTCGCCCTTGCCATCGGCGCTTATTGGTGCCGCCACGTGCTCATCCATCACCGCCCCGTTGCACTGAAAAGTGTCCAGGACGAACGCATCCTCGACGCCGTTCAGACCAACTTGTCCTCCATGGCCCGCAAAGCACTCGGCGAATGCTTTGATCAGCCTGATGTGGACCACATATATGCCCTGTGTCTTTGCAACATGACAACCACCCTCTCGCTCGAGCAGAAAGCCATGTATCATACCCTCGCCGTCCGCATGGCTGCTGCCCTCGACATCAAACCACGGCACATGGATGACCAGGATGAAAGCGCCGAACTCAACAACCGGCTTTGGTGGTATTTGTTTCAGATTGATCACTTCCTGCACGAATCCGGTGCCATCAGCGTCTCTATGCTCAGCCCCACGTCGGACAATCTCGAAGCGCTTCGGCACCTGAAGCGTCCCACTGCATGCTCGCTCGACGAGCCCGACGAGCTGGCCGGCGCGGCTCAGTGGAATAACGTCCTCAAGCTATGGCTCACACGGCGCGAGCTGATGCAGGAGATCGAGGAAACGATTGAACTTGGGCATGACATGGAACCCCTCTTTGACAAAGTTAGCCGCTCGATTGACTCGTGGGCTGCGGAACTACCTGAAGAACTCAAATTCCACTCGACAGTGACTTCTCCGCCGAATGAGTCCTGCTACGCACTTGCCATGGAACGCTGTACCAACTACGGACTCTTGATGCACCAAATATACCATTCGCTGCCCCATGACAATACAAAGCGTGCAATGACATCGCTCCAGAGGAAAGCCGCGCTCGCTATGGTGGACAGTGCTACCGAGATGATCCGGATACGGAGGACCATGCTATCAACTACCCCTTGTCAGACTTGGCCTGGGGACTTGAAGCGCAAGGTCGAGATGCTCTATAGCGGTCTCAAGTCGCACGATGGTATTATTTCCAGTCGTTCCAAGTTGGGCCTCATGCATGCACTGCGTATGCTGCGCAGCATGGCCGAAATCCAGTGGCAAGACGATATCTGTATGAATATGGCACATGAGATTGAGCAGACGCTTTCGGATGCAGCCTCAGTGCCCAACATCAACCAAGAGTCATCCCCGCCCGCTTCACCATCTAACCAACCAGTCGAAAACCCCTCAACATCCTCTTCTCCCAAAGCACGAAGGAGCATCCGCATGGCCGACAATATGTATGCCGGCATGATGATGTTTGATCGCGAGATGCATCCCCGTGCTCAGTACTATAAGCCTGCTCGTTCTTCTGAGGCCTTGGATGGCCTTACTATCATTGAAAATATGACCTACTCCTCATGATTGTATATATATATAAATATTAATATTAAGTAAATGAAAGACAGCACCAGCCCATGCTGATGATACCCATGTATGTAAGAGAAGCATGGACGCTGCTGTCGCTAAGAAATAGTACCCGGGCAGCCTCAGACGTATCCAATTCCCATTCTATATGCGCATCACGCCAGTAATCATTTGTAGACAACTCGTTCTGGGATATGTAATGTACACTTTATAAGAAATGAAAGACAGCTATTTACAAACGGAAGGGAAGGGTATGCATCAAGAGTTATATTAAACTACTTGTCCCTTCTTCTCTTGGTCATCAGAGCTGTACTCCTGATCTTGAACCATGCCTTGGTCGGCGTGGCTGACATCACCAAACATGGCATCAATTTCTTCCAAGCTCTTGCCCTTGGTTTCGACGAAGAAGAAGTAGACGATAGCAAGTGCTACAACGTTCCATGCGGCGTAGAATATGTAGGTTGCCCAGCCGATGCGGCTCAGCAATGGAGGAGTCCAAAGACCGACGGCAAAATTACACAGCTATCATTGGTTGGTAAACGGCATGTCAGTCAAGAGGTACACAGAGTTTGCTTTCTTTTTCTTACCCAGTTGGAGGACACAGCAAGAGACATACCCTTGGCACGAGTGCGCAGAGGGAAAATCTCAGCGGGATCTATAGATTACGATGAGACATATGTATCGTGTATAAAAGCATATGCACTTACAAAGCCAGTCAACGCAGGCCCAGGTGATACCAAAGGTACCGACGTAAATCATGGTGAAGATAATGACAAGAATAGCGGACGTAAGGCCCAGGTCGACCTTGTTGAACACAGCCATAAGGACGAGCCAGATGACCATAAGGAAATTGCCAGTCATGAAGAGCGGACGACGGCCAGCGCGGTCCACGAGAAGGGTTGCAATCAGGGCGCCACCAAAGTAGACTAGCGCGGTGAAGCCTGCAAACAAAATGGTATCCCGGCCTTTGCCCAGGACAGCTTCATACATGGTCGGTGCGTAGTAGGTGACAATGTTGATACCCGCGAGCTGGCCGAGGGCTTGAACCGCGATACCAATGAAGGAGCGCTTTCGGTAAACGGTGAACATCTCGAGCCAAGTGGGCTCGCCCAGTGTGCGTTCGTAGTTGACAGCATTGGAGATTTCGGTGTACTCGTCGAGTACCTCGGGGCAGCTTATAGTTTTTCCGGACATCAGTGCCAGTGTCTTGATTGCTTGCTCGTCCCTGGATTTGGCCACAAGGAAACGAGGAGACTCGGGCAAAAACAAACAGCCAGATGCGAGAATGGCGGCGAAGATAGCCTGCAGCAACAAAGGGCCGCGGAAGGACCATTCATTCTGAACGTAAGAGAAACCATAGTCGATAAACTCGGAGCAGCAGTAACCAAACATGTTAATGCTCATTCCAAGAACAGTTACTTTGCCACGCTGTATAAATTAGGCACGTTAGTCAGTGACCCTTAATTTTCTTTCATTATGCGTCACGTTTTGTAGGTTTGCTTACGTTATGCGCACGACTCAGTTCGGCAGTATAGACGGGCAGGACCGTGCTGAGGAAGCCAATGCCGAAACCAGCAATCAGTCGACCAAACATGAGCTGGACCATGGTAACGGATGCGGTTTGCAGAACACCGCCGACAATGAAGACCAGTGCGCCGACAAGGATGGTCGCACGACGACCCAGTCGATCCATCACCCAGCTGGCGGGATAGGCAGTGAACCAAGCGCCCAGCTCGAATATGGCCACCACGAGACCTTGGATGGTGGAATCTGGATTCTGGAACCGACTCAGCCAGTAGTCGTTGACCAGGATGCCGGACATAACACCTTGGTCATCTATAGGACACGCAGAAAAAGGACAGGCGCTGGATTAATAAACAATATATTTGCGACACTGCGGAAATAGATAGTTACATCCGAACAAAAATTGGCCAAGGGACGCAAAGCACGCCACAGCATAGAGTAAGACGGTTCCTTGTACCAACGTTCTCATGTTGACTTTTTGTTTTTCCGATCTTGTTGGAGAAACATGAAAAGGGCCCCAAGAGGTCCGTTTTATATATACAGTCGGTGGACTGGGGTCTAACTTGCTGGGTTTAATGGATTGATTCAGCGCATCTGGAGAATGCGGGGCAATCCAATCGTCCGGGAAACGATGCCATCACTGATTTCCTAATGGGGCAATTAAGGCTCCATGGACCGATTTGTTTCGCTTGCTGCAGGTGGCGCACCCCGCTTATGTTCCTTTTGTGGATCACAGTTTCCCTTAAAGGCAGCAAAAGCTGAATAGTCTCCAGGATTTTCCGCCGACCCGTAACCCTATATAAACTTTGTTTGTTCAGACGTTTAGACTGACAACGTACACACTTTATCGTTTTTTCTCTTCACTCCTCTCCTGCATATACACCATGGTCGCTTCAAGTCATATGTCCGTCGCCTCGTGGGAGAACAAGGGTGCGATTGATCTTATCCAGAAGCAAGTCCCAGAGCTGAAGCCCGGCCACATCCTTGTCCGCGTGGCTGCCTCTGGTTTATGCGGTATATGCTTACCACTTTGTATCTTTCGAAAACTGACTCTTGTCATTTGTTTCTTCAGGCACTGATCTCCACATTTGCCACGGCGAGACTCCTCACGCCTCTGCCAAGGTCACCATCGGCCACGAGTTCTCTGGCTTTGTCGAGGCCATCCACCCCGACACCAAGACAGAGGTTGCGGTTGGTAACCTGGTCGCCATCGACCCCAACGTCCCCTGCCATGCCTGTGGTTTTTGCCGCAACAAGAAGTATCACCTCTGCAACGAGCTGCTTTGCATTGGTGTCACTGTGGATGGTGGTATGGCCAAGTATGTTTCCGTTCCCGCCAGCGCTGCCTTCGCCGTGCCCGAGCACGTTAACCCGCAAGTGGCCAGCTTGGCTGAGCCTCTGTCCTGTGTCATCCACGCCGTCGATACTGGCTCTATCAAGAGTGGTGACCGCGTCCTTGTCATTGGTGCCGGCCCTATTGGTCTGATGGTAACAGGTTTGGCCTCGACGGGCGGTGCGAACGTCACTGTGGTGGAGCCGAACGACATGCGCCGCAAGACGGCCACCTCGTTCGGTGCGAGCGCGGTACTGGCTCCTCAGGATCTGGATATCGGTGGCGAGCCTATCCACGGCTTTGGTTTTGATGTCGTTTTTGAGTGCGTCGGTCGTCCCGAGACCATGGAGGCTGCAGTGAACTACGCCAAGGCAGGAGGTACCGTTGTTTGGGTGGGTGTTGCCAAGCCGGGTGTCAAGGTTCCTGTCTCGCCTTTTGATGTTTACCGTCGCGAGCTTACCATCAAGTCCACCTACACGAACCCTTACGGCATGGACCGTGCTGTCAAGATTCTCGCCGATAGCAAGGTCGACTGGAGCACTCTGATTTCGCACACCTTCTCACTGGATGAGTTTGGCAAGGCTTGGGAGGTGTTTGCTTCTGGCACTGGCCTCAAGGTCTGTGTCACCCCCAACAGCGAGTAACTTTTTCTCCTCGAACCTCTTTTTCTCTCCCTCGTGTACACATTTGCCTTTTCCGTTCATATCTTCTGTTTGTTTTCATATCAACCCATTTATTGTATATCACTTCTTTATAAACAAAGAGCATTGTATGACTTTTTCCTTTCAATGTGGTAGTCGACCATGATGCAATGCGGCTGTCTTGTTGCTAGAGCTCGTGCTGGGAGGTAAGTGGGATCGTGCATGGTGGACGGACAGAGGTGATACTTCACCGGAATTTTCGCCTCTTCGGGCTGATCGCATCGGGGAGTGCGGTGGGAGAGATATGGAGTGAACACTGCGTTGGTGTGGATGATGATGATGGTGGTGGTGGTGGCCAGGTCCGTGCTTATGTTGGTGCTCATGCGTCGGTTGGCCTACTGTTGACTGTGCTCGCGTGGAAAGAGAAACAGGAGGTGGCATTCTGGTAGCGTGTGGGTTTGGATGAAGACTCTCACTCGCCGGTGCATGATGATGGCTGTTTCTGACAGAGAACGCCTCTTGTTGCTGGAACGGCTGCTGATGAGAGCTGTAATGGCCTGGTGGGTTTACCCTGCTGCTTCGTACCTAAAAAACAGAAATTATTAGTATATATAATAGCGTATCAACGAGATTGTGGATATTACTGGCGCATTCATTGGGCCCAAAGCAGCAAGTGGAGGAGGTGTGTATGCACTGACATTATTAGCAGCTGTCGCTGAGTAAGGGCGTAGATTAGGTTGATAGTTGACTGGCTGAAATGTTTCTATTCGGTTATTCGTAAAGGTGGATGGGCGAAACGGTGGTGGAGCTATCAGCGGTGGTGTACCCACAAGGGATGGAGTGACTTCTCGTGAGATTATATTGGACTGCTGTTCCTGTTGCTGTTGAAAGTTTTGCTGTATACTAGGCACCATTGTTTTTCGTTTTAATTTTTCGTACATGGCTTGCAACTTCTGAAATTGCTTTGATTTCTCTTGCAGTTGGTGGTGCAGTTCATAGGACCTCCGCCTCTCTAGCTCTTGCTCACGTAAAAGATCTATCATCAGTATAACGTATGTGAGTTCTCTCTATCTCTAAGCGAGATATCGTATTACTTGCCCACATTTTTTTGTTGTTCAACTGGACATCACGTATGAGATCAGTTGTGACGGAGATAAATCCCATTATATCCTTTATACCTTTAATAGCGTGGTTCATTTCATATGTGACTTTTCGGAATCGTTCCTCCATGTCGTTGCTCTTCTGCTCGAGATTCTTTTGTACCATAGAACGATAGCAAATCTCTTGAGAGCACTGATAGTAATAGAACGAGATAGAGCGACTGCAAATATCCATGATGATATCTGGGTGAAGCCCGGAGAGTACAGACTGCGAAAATTTCGATTACAAATCTCATTAGTGGGTACGTTTACCATGCGCCCTGCAATATAACTTATTTACAGACTTATACTCCTCGGAGGGATCAAGTTGAGTCACAAAGATATCATCCCTGAGCGTTCAGATCAGAGGGAAGAAGTATCATACTGCGTAATGGCTCGTCTGTCTACCTTTGGGCGACACTCGTTTTACATGCGGGGCATACGAGTGCTTTGGTGAAAGAACTATTGGCACAGCTTATGCAAAATATGTCTAGTGTACGCATCTATATTAGTCACAGTTGGATGAAGCGGCAAAAGACGTACGGGAACAGGACGTGACACAGGCCTTCCAATTTTTTTAGAGATACAGTTGGAACCCACTGGTGATAAGTCATAATCCAGGACATATAATAATGGCTCACCTGAGTTTCTAGAGCAAGGGAGCGTCTGCACGGGATATAGTTACAGTGAATGTTGTAATCTTTTTCGGTCATGTTTAGAAGCAAGAAATAGGAAAGAGAGAGTTGCATGATAATTTCAGGCGCACATTGATTTTAAGCAGCAAGTGCATTTAAAAGGCGGGATGATGGCAACATGGTTACAAATCAATACTTTTGCTGTGAGTGGCGACGTCAAAGGAGTGTACCTTAAAAGGGATCCGGCACCTGGGAGCGGTGCATACCAGAAATGCAGAATACGTCACACAAACGAGGCATGCGTACACAGTCCTTGTTCTGCGTGTACTGCAGTCGATACACTTAACAGCAGCAGAGAATGGCCCAGCACAGCAGCAGTCATAGGATGATGAAGCAGATAAACTTGAAATAGAAAAGGAAAATCAACGGTGATAAGAAAAGAGTAATACGAGAAGCAATCGCGCACAGAAAAGCGCGTGTGAAGAATAGCTTTGGACAAACAAGATTTGAAACACACTCAAGACACGCAAGCCTGTGTTGCCTTTTCTCTTTCAGTTTCCTTTTCCTTTCTTCTTTTTACACAGCAGTGCAATCTGTCATGGGGCGCTCAACATATAGGCGCCAACCAATGGCACAATCGCCTTCCAGTGGAGGTCCTCAAACGCCCTTGCTTGGTTCAGGTGAACCAGCCAACAAGTCTTATGGCGTCAGGAGAAAGACGCGCTTTGCTCTCATGGCGGCGGGTTTGACGGCATGCGCAGCGGCAACATTTGTGTTATGCACGCGGCTCCCGGAGCAACAGACATTGGAAGAACAGCAATTGCGTGCGTCGGCAGGAATGCACGCACAGGGCTTGTGGGGCGGCAGCGGCGGAACGGTCGTGCCGCCTGGTATCTCGTTTAAGTCGTTCCAGCACGGCCTCAGCAAGTGCGAGGCCATCCAGTCGTGGGTGCGCCCTTCCACAGAGGCTCCGCAAGCGACCCGTGTCAACCCGCGCGCAGCCAACGCCGGCCACACCTTACTTATCAAAAATGGCCATATTTGGCTGGGCGATCGGTACCTGGACGGCGATATTTACGTCGCCGACGGTGTGATTCGCCAGGTCGGCTCTGCTTTGGATGTCGATGCGGATAAGGTCGTCGATGCTGCTGGCCGCGTCGTCACTCCTGGCATCGTGGACATGCACTCCCACATGGGGGTTGCCAGCTTCCCAGGCCTGTCCGCCATGGAGGACGATAACGAAATGACAACCCCTCTCACTCCTTATGTGAGTTCACATATCATCTATGCTCTCATCTAATGCAATTTGGCATGGCTTGTCAGGTGCGTGTCATTGATGCAATCAATCCCAGTGATCCGGCTTTCAAGGTCGTCGCCAGCGGGGGTATCACGACGTCTCTGATTCTTCCCGGGTCCGGAAATCTGATGGGTGGTGAGGCAGCTGTCATCAAGCTGCGTCCCGTCCCGACCCTTTCTGTGCAAGATATGCTTGTAACCTCAGGTGAAGAAGCACCCCACTGGCGCTACATGAAGATGGCTTGTGGCGAGAACCCCAAGACTTACTATGGTGGCGTGTTTTCCAAGATGCCCATGACACGTAAGTCATATAACCATCAAGGGTAATAATCCATCTCATCACCCTTTTCCCCGGTAGGCCTTGGAGAGAGCTACTTGTTCCGTCGCCAATTTGAGGAAGCTGAGGCTCTGCTAAGAGCCCAAGATGACTGGTGTGACGCAGCAGCGCGTATCAACAAGTCATCCGGTGCCGACAAGCCAGTCAACGAGGATTCTTTCACACGGCTGACAGAACGCTTCCCAGAGTCAATCAAGCTCGAGAGCTTGGTTGCTTTGCTGCGCAAACAAGTCAAACTGAATGTTCATTGCTATCTTCCCCACGATCTGGAAGCCATGGTGGACCACTCCCTCGAATTTGACTTTGAGATTGCTGCCTTCCATCATGCTTTGAGCGCCTGGCAGGTCCCGGACATCATCAAGCGCGCCAAGACGAACATTACGATTGCCACCTTTGGAGGTAAGAAAAAAGCAAGACATACCCCAACTTTGCACTCACCTTGCGTGTGCCTGCCGTCGCGGGATAGACATGTGGGGCTATAAGGTAATGTGGTCCTATCGCACCGGGGATACAAGTCGCTGACTATAGCTTAGGTAGAAGCGTGGGACCAAAACGTACATGCTCCAAAGATTCTCGCCGAGGCCGGTATCCCGGTCGCTTTTAAGAGTGACCATCCTGTGATGAATGCTGTAAGTTAAGGTGTTTTCCTTCTACTTTGTACTAAATCCTTTGTAAAGCGTGATTTACTGCATGAGGCACAAAAAGCTTATCACTATGGATACGATGAGCATATGGCGTTAGCGGGTCTGACGAGTGTACCTGCCAAAGCCCTGGATTTGGACCATCGTATTGGAAGGTAAAAATGGAAGCGCATGTCTTGGCAATCACGAGAGACTAACATATGGTAATAGCATTGCAGAAGGTAAAGATGCGGATATTGTAGTCTGGGAGCGACATCCCTTGATGCTTGGTGCTCGTCCCAAGACGGTCGTTATCGATGGCGATGTGATGGACTTCCAAAAATCATGGACAAAGCATGTGGATGACGATACCCAAAAGGAAGAGATGCTCGTATTAGATGAGAAAATAGCGACCGAAACGGTGGATAATCGCCATACACTGCCGCCAAGATCTGCTGCTACTATGAAACTCGAGGACCATGGATTGAACAATCCATTGGCATTCGAGGATGCATGCGGACCGGACGTTGACTCTTTCGTTCTGCGTAATGTCAGCCAAATATATATGGGACCAGGTCAGACGCTGACGGATACTCACGCGCTGTACCTTGTCGTCAAGGATGGCGATGTGGTGTGCGCGGGATCTGACTGCGATCGCGATCATTTGGATTGGCCCGAGTCTGCCCCTGTTTTTGAGATGGGTGGTGCCGTTTTACTCCCGGTATGTTGATCTCCGTAGATCCTGCATTTCCTCTTACCTCCTTTGGCATATAGGGTATCGTTTCCACTGGAATTCCCACCGGTCTGGTTGAGATCTCCTCGGAATCCAGTACGATGGATGGGTACGCTGAGAATGATGTCTCAGACACGTCTCTTCCGCAGACCGTCGTGCGTGCAGTCGATGGCTTGAAGATCGGCGGTTTGCATCAAAAGAAGGCACATAAAGCCGGTAAGGCTAATTATCTCTGCGCAGATTAAGGGAGGTGTCTCATATCAAACATTGTAAGGTGTCACAACGGCTGTTTCTCAGCCTTTGATGGATAAGGGGGTTCTGGCTGGTGTCTCTGTGGCATTCCGTATGGGTGTCTACAATTCGAGTAAGATCTATACCATGCTCGATAAGGTATACATGATAATTAATGCCGCGTCTAGTCCTGGATTCCGATGACACGGTTGTCCGCGAGGAAGCCGCTCTTCATTTCAAAATCCATGCTGAGGGTAAAGTATAATACTGAATTGTAAAGTATCGACAGGAAAGGTTAACATATGAGCCTCAACAGACAAGCAGATGACTGTATCGCAGCAGGTTGCAGCCATTCGAGAGCTCCTTGTCATTAGCCGCGAGAAAGATGCAGCCACCGACGTGTTTGCTCGCGCAGCTCAGGGCAAGCTCCCGGTTGTAGTGGAGACTCACAACAAGGACGAGATCGCCTCTATTGTGCAAATGAAACAACAGCTGAAACAAGACGGCGCTTCCGTGCAATTTGTGATTCTCGGTGGCGCTGAAGCTCACCTTGTTGCCGATCACCTTGCCCGACTTGATATCCCCGTCGTTCTCCAGCCCGCACGCTGCTACCCCATCACTTGGCAATCACGTCAATGTTTGGCTGGTCCGCCGTTGACGCGCGATACAGGCCTGGATATATTACTGCGTCAAGGCGTCCGCGTCGGTCTCGCCAGCACTGACCTCGACAATGGTGACGCCCGTAATCTCATTTGGGAAGCCGGATGGAACTTGGCTTACAAAACGGGCATGACGCGTGAAGACGCGGTGGGCCTGGTTACTTGGAACCTTGCCACCATTTTTGGCCTGGACCGCCCCGAGAACCCCAATCCAGTGGGCGTCTTGCGACAAGGCCGACGCGCCGACTTTATCGCGTACAACGGCGATCCATTTGTACTTGGCACACAAGTGCTGATGGTGTATGGTGGTGGCCATGCTGGCCCACTCTGTTTCCCTAAACAGATTTGAGCATGTGTACGAATATATATGGATTATGAGAACGATAGGATACAAACATATATATTTATTTATATACACACAGGAGATGAAAACATAGGGAAACAGTCGTAAAGAGAAAATGGATGACGTGGAAGGAAAAGTTAGGAGAAGGAGCAGGGAAGGTCATGGGATGGAATTTAAGCTATTTTTTTACAAGGATAATGCCCAAAGTGACCCACTACGTGTCCAAGCATCGTACAAAGTTGAGAAATCAGAGAGGATGTAGGTAGCGAGAACACGTCCAAAGAGGTCAGTGCAAATATTGATCTTGCATAATATGCGGTAATGAAGAGCAACTTGAGCTGGCGCCGGAGTCTCAGCAACACTGTTGCTATAAGAAACATGCCATTCGTCGAGTACTTGCGCCGTAGAAATGAGAGGAATCAAGGTACGAATATAAGTTTGATACCGGTCCTCGCTGATAACGAAACGAGTAAGTCAGGCGCATCGTGCATAGATATATTTGACCCTACCTTGGCTTCGGTTGAATAAGAGAAAGTCGACTATTCGTCAATGTTCTTCTGCGTTGCTTGGGTTGTGTCTGCTGTTCTTGGGAATGGTGTGATGCTGTACCAAAAGATGCCAGTGCACGCCAATGACGAATGAAGCCATGAGCAGCGGGATCAAGGTCATGAAGGGAAGTTGAGCGAGTGACGGATGGGTTGCGTTTATGACTGACGTCGCTTGTGCTGCTGCTTTTCTTGATAGACGATTTCTGCTGCTGAAGGTGCTCTTGATCCATGGTGGACTTGTATTTCTTCTGCTGCGACTGTATTTCCCGCAGAATGGCCTCCACAGTCTGCAGCTCTTTGTAGAGGTCCGGTGCATCATGCTTGCATGCAGAAGCCTTGAGTTTCTTGAAAACGTCAAGTAGGCGCTGCATATGAGCGAGCTTGCTATCTAGGTCCGGCAAGCTGACATTTTCTTGGTACCAAAGCTCTTTTGGGATATGTAGTCGGTCGGAGAGTCGTCCACCCTGCACCATCGTTTCACGTAGTCGCTTGACAAGGGTCCAATGCCGCATCTCGGCCGCCTCTGTTGGAATGGTAGCAGCAGCAGTAGAAGGGGAAGAATGAAGGGGCAAGCCGTCTGAGCTCTCACCAGAGGTGCTTTTGCTTGGGTCTGGCGGGGAGGGTGGCGTCACAATCGCCATAGGTACTAACACGTCGGTAGTCCCCGCATTCTCCTGTTCATTTTTGTCCTCCTGTTTCACGGTCTCCTGAAGAATACAACTTGCAGCTGCTGGTGGTGCAGACGGAACCAATGCAGTGGAGTTCAGTGGAAAAGACGACAGCGAGGCAAATGGAGCAGCGAAAAACGAAGTTGCAGCAAGGGCCGATGACGGTGTCGTGTGCTGTTGATGGTGCCGGTCAGCGCCAAACATGTGTGAGCGCTTCTTTTTGATTTGATCACGCCAACGCGAAAATGTACTGCTGTGACTAGAAGGAATCAAAGGGTCCCGACTAGACGATAGTGGAGGTGGAGTGCTTGCAGATGGCTTGGGTACAACAGCAGCGGAAGGCGGCAAGTCGAAAGAGTTTTCAGCACGTGCGGCGGAGGTCATTGTGCTGAAATGAGTGATATCTGCATCAGAAAAGAGGGGGAAGGAGGGCGTACCCGTGGCACCAACTGCAGACAGAGGTGTAGCCGAGCTTGGTGTCACCGGCAGAGATGCACTCTCTTCATATAGACTGCTGCTCGTGCTACCGCCTTCTGCGACGAGGGACGGCGACTGGCTTTTACTGCTATCAAGGTAATGGTCTTGTTCGTCTTCGTCCTCCTGGAAAGATCTCCTAGGAGTACCTTTGGTCGTAGCTGATAGAATATCAAGACGCTTGCGATACGAAGCATACTATAAAAATCAAATGGCGTCATCAGATTAGATTAGATTTAGCAGGTATGTTAAAGCAGTAACTGAGCCGATGGAGAATGTAGACTCGGCAGAATTAAATAAATAGAAAGATGCATACAATCTTTTCCAACTGGTCACGTTGGCTTTTGTTGGCAGTTTCTGACATAAGACAGTTGAGTAGACGCATAGCCTCCTTGTAGGAAGATATCGCTTCCTGAGTATTGCCTGTCGAGTCATACAAGACAGCCAAGTTGGCGCGTGAGAGAGCCTCGTTGAGGAGACAGGTGGAGGCGGGCATATCGCTAGCCGGTTTACATGCGGCGATACTCGTTGTATTGCTGGTGGATGGTGACTTTCTGATTGAGAAGCTAGAAAAGCTACGTTTGCGAAAAGGTTGGCTCTTCTTCAATGTAAGAGTGGTGCTCATTCGGTAATAAATAAGGATGAAATGCGAAAAGTGGTGCGTAGAATTAGGAATGATATATATAAAATAAAATAAGGTTTTCTTTTTTTTTTCTTTTTCTCTCTTTCTCTATTGATAAGTCCGTGTTGCTTGGAGGAGGCAAGGGCGTTTGTCATGGTTGCAGCTGCTGCATATAGATATATGCGGGTGGTCGTCGAACAATGGAGCAAGTTTTTTTAGATCGCCGTCGGAGCCAAGAAAGCGTGAGGAAAAGCCTAATCCGTAACTCACCGGCAACCTCCCCGTGTGTCGCAGTAGAAAGGGGAAGCCAATTTTTTTTATATAAGTGGAATATAGACGCATAAAAGAAAACCAAACGTGACCCCAGATGAAGTCGCCTTGGGTTCGTATTTAGATTTCCGTCTCTCATTGATTGCCTCTAGATGTTTCTGAGGTCGTTTTTCACACTCCCTTATGTCTCATCAATGCAAATATTAAGCTGTGTGTCATATATTTGGTCCTTGGCATGTTACATGCATTCATCTCGGCCCAGGCTGGAGGCAAAACGCCACAAACAAGAAACACTAATAGTAGTAATAGTAGTGCTATTGACTAACTAAAGGGATGAGGACCCCTACATGGATCGCTTTCAGCTATGTGTACCTATGCAGCCGCTTTTTAAATCTCCTTGCGTGTCTCATCGGTTATGGGACTGCATGAATGGGTTCGTATGTAAAGCGCAGAAGTAAATGACTATACCAGAAAGCCTTGAGGTCCTTGAAGACGAAAAGGAACAGTGCATACATAATTTTGGGGTGAAAGTACACTAAAAATGATTAACACTAAGTATGATCATGATCATTAAACCGCACAGATCAGAAAAGATGGAATATTACACCATAGTTGGGCGGGCGAAAGATAAAAAGGAACGATCAGTTCATTTGTAAGTGTGTGGAACTCGAACTCGCGTGTCAGCGTGTAAATGCTAGCGTGATGCTGAATGATGTGCGCGCGTGCGTATGTATTGTGCAAGCGGGGGATGTATTTTGTGGGGAATGGCGCTTATTCATTCAGGACGAATCGGGCGGGGCTGCTGACGATTTCTTGCTCCCCATCCCATTTGATTTTGCTGAGTGAAGATGACTCAGGCTAATCGTTTATGCGTTTCACCAAGAAGTGTTCATGAAAGTGTTTAATTCAAGTCGGTGCAGAGCTGCAGAGGGTGAGTTTGTAAGTTTCAAAAGATGGACAAAAAGGGCGATCGGTTGACTAAGGATTCACATGAAAGGCAAGTGGAGAAGAGCTCCATGATGTGATGCAAAGGAAGGCGTCAAAGCGAGGGAAAAGACGGGCAGAGCTGGGCAAAAATATTGAAAATCCCGACTGGCCCGTCTTTGATGAGAAGTTGAAATGCGGGTTTGTCATGGAAATTGGGAGGAGATGAGAGCTCAAAAAAAAACTGTATTACAAAACACACGTGAGGAGGAGCGTATACCCGGCCAGTTCCACTCAAACTCTGTGTGTGTGGCGTGTGTGTGTGTCAGAGTACGGTTCCCAACCGGCTATGAAAGTTAAAAAACTGATAAACCAAGAAAGAGCAAAAAGATAAAGACAGAGGAATGAAGGCATTCAAGTGAACATGCGCATATGAAAATCCCGTGTCTGTCTCTTTACACATTTTGCTCGATCAGAACCTGGGAAAAAAAATCTTTTAGGCACAATGGCGATTACCCCGCGGAGCCCGTTCCACCCCGCTCCCCCTTTTGCGTCCCTTTGCTCACCAGGCTTTTTCGTGCTGCTTTAAAAAGTCCTTCTCATCGATCCAACCGCCTTTTTCTTTCCAACTTTCTTACTTGCTGCTCTTCGATTCTTTTCACTCTTCCGCCATACACACCATGGAACCGTTTACTTCACAGACACCGCCTGTTAAACTCGCCGAAGCCGACAATCCCTCTGCATTCGACCTTCAAGACCTTGTGCAGGAGTACAAGGCGCAGCCGGATCTGTTGAAGCTCATCCTGACGAGCAAAGTCGAAGAAGACAAACGAAGAGCCGCTGAAGCCAAGCTGCGAGTCAAGGAACTTGATATGCATTACCGACGACCATCTTCGCCTCCTCTCTCTTCGCCTTCTCCCCCTGCCATCTCAACCTGCCCTTTCCATCATCATTACCATCCATATCAACCGGAAGAACGAAAACCTTCCTTAGAGGAGCCTTCCTTCAAATCCGTTAAGCGGCGTATTTCTTCAGATCACTCACCTCGTCCAGCACCCAACAGCCACATGCGAACGACCTCTCGATCCTCTATCTCATCCGAGGCAAGCAGCATCGAAGACCAACTACAACGACGGAATTCTGCAGCAGCTGCTATGGTCGCTCTGTCTTCCGAACGTGCACAATCTCCTCCCAAAACCTCCTCTTCTACCGCCTCATCCACCACCACTTCAACTGCTGTGTCCTCCAGTTTTGCTCCCGTTAGCACCGCCTGTACCTCCTCATCCTCCTCTGTTCCGCCCTCATCTGCCTCTGTCTGTTCCACCACATCCTCTGCTTCTTCATGTTCACCAGCCACTCCGGAAAGGTATGTATAAAAATTTTGATTGTGCAACTGCAAGCGATCTCACATGTGAAAAATGGAACCTTTATTTGTAAAATAGTGGAAGTTACGCATATCCATCGCCTGACCCACACGAAATCAAAGAAGAGTCTGACAAGGATGAGCGACCACGGCGACGACGGGAAATGCAAGCGATCACCAAGATTGTCGAGACTCGTGAATTCCCCTATCAAGACAACTATTTTTGGAAAAACAATGGCAATACGACACAAAAGAAAACAGGATGCAAGAGCATCTACTACAAATGCAGCAATAGCAATAAGGTACAGTGTTCATCGCATATCTTTTGGGATGGGAAACGGCTGGATTTTGCGGGTCACCGGAAGAGAGCCTTGAGTTGACGGGAATTTCCGATATCCTGACACATGACATTCATGCTGTTGATGCCTGAACTTTTTGGCTGACAAACTCCGCTTTTTATAGGGATGTCCCGTCAACAAGACCGTCACCGCTCGTCCCAACGGTGAATATCTCATCAAGTATCGCGGCATGCACTTATCCGAGTGTGGCCGTGTCGAACGCGTTCGCGATCTGTAGCTAAAACCTCTACCTTCCTCTCTCCTCTACGCCTCTTATACATATGAACTCTCTTCCCCTCTTCTCTCTCATATTCCGTATATTAAAAAAGTAAATATAATCATCCCATTCTCGGACATTTTGATCCTGCGAAACAAACGCCCCAATTTAGGCCTGCGGAGAGAGTACAGTATGTACAAATAATGACACGTCCATTCCTTGCCGACGCACTCGGCAACATCCACCGAGCACAGAAAAAAAAATCTAGTTAAAGTACACGGTCTATTTTTTTTAAAAGAAAAAATAAATTAAGAGTGGTGGATAGGATAATACATGGTCGGTTCGCGGCCTTCCGGAGCTTTTTTTCTTTCTGATAAACTGTTCCTGGCATCCGGTTGGATGCTGCCCTGAATGAGTCAAAAAGATGCCCTTCTTTTTTCTTCTTTGGTTTGGCTGCCAAGTATGAGAGAGGTTCGCTATCCGATAAGATGTGCTGCACCTCTCGCGACCAGCGAATTCGTGATACGTAAGCCACTTTCCATAGTTTACCCTCTTTGGTTGTTCTACTCTGACTCCCGTCAAATATCGGGTGGTGATCTGCATCACCTCATTTTCCCTTTCCTGCTACCAATACTGTGTACAGCGTAGATGTGCGCAACGAAGAACAACCCAGATCGGAACAGCTGCACATCATCCCTACCGCGATTATACCTGTGTCTATTTGTCAAGGTAAAGGGTATATATGAAATAGCATGTACTTTAGCGTTGTATAAAGTCGAATAAGATGAGGGGAAACGGCACAGATATACAATGATAAAAAGAAAAACCTGCTCCTGTGTACAAGTGGTAAAGAGGGAGAACGGATGGGTAATGTACAACAAAATGCGAATAAAGCGAATAGAAAGCAGTGCGAACAAACGCGGGCTCTGCCTAGGTTCAGGAATGGAAAAAGTCTCGTGCCCACTGCGCTGCACTTTTTTGCCCACTGCCATCAGCGTCGGCAGCCATTCCCCCTAGCTCCTCATCCGGGGCACGGCTGCTGTTGTGGTGAGGCTTAAGGTTCATCATACCCATGGGGCGAGGCATCATACCCATCGGAGGTGGCGGGGGCGGCGGCGGAGGAGGTCCGCGCGCTAGCACGCCGGCTGCCTCGCGTGACACGGTTAAGAGTTTTTGCGCGTATGACCATAGGCACAGGGCCCAGTAAATCTATAAAACTTGGTCAGCACCGGCTCCGTTACGGAGACAGGAACGTACATAACATATCGTCATAAAGATGAAAACAGCGATGGCAAGCTTAATTTCGTCCTCCCAAAGCTTTTTACAGTTGAAGTAATCCGGCTGGGGTAGGATGGAAAGCGTGTTGCCGTTGGAGAGCACAATATGCTCGTCGACCACGTTGTGTGAGACGCTGAGACACCAGTTTTCGTATGCGCCGTTCTGGACGCCAAATAAAATGATGCTGATGAAGAAGTCGAGTAAAAAGACGATCACAACGAGCCAAGTTGCACGGTGACCATAGTGCAGCATACGGGGCGAATCCTTTACATGATGTGAGTTGGAGTAAACTCGTCTGTAGCATGCGTACCGAGAAGAGGGCAAGGAGATCAAAGAGCCCCACAAGAGCAAATAGACTGCTGATAGTGCCAATAATCATGTATGCTGTAAAGTCGAGGTAGGAGAAGATAGCTAAAATATACAAAGTGGCGCGCGCAAATCAGCATAATGAGACCAGTAAAGCTCCCCTATTCATGATGTGATACGTACGGCTCTCGGTTTGGAATGCAAGACTAGCGACATAGAGGTGGAGACCCTTTACGAGACTACCTGAGTAACAATGCAGTACAATATAAGCAAAGAGACAGGTTACCTACCACCCACAAGGTGCAAACGATAGCGCAACCCGCTCGGAGGGACATGAAGCCACAGAATTTGCGTGTGAAGGTGTGCTTTGCGTGATAGGCCTCTATGCCAGCTTCAGCGTATGGCCACCAAAACATATCAAGGAATGAGTTAAATGTATAAACGGAAGAAAATGAAAACGAGTAAAAAGGGTATGAGGAGTCGTTTCCCCTCCTTGTGTATGTGCGTGTGTGCGCCCTTCTGTGTGTGTGTTCACGCCAAAGAAGCAAAGAACAACAGATTACCTGATTTAGAAATCCACTTGCTTTCTTTGCATATAATACATCCGCCATTCACCTCTTTTCTTCTCTATTTATTGATACTCAATGTTTACGCTCAAAATAAGAAGAGTTATTCATGACAAGGATTGTGGTATCAAGTAGCCATTCGCCCATGTCGAGGTATTTCTCAAGGTATCCGCGGATTTCCTTGTTCTGAACTTTGGAGACCGCCGGCCTATATCGAAAAAAGAAAAGAAGGGAACAAACACAGGGAAAGATATCAATAACTTGCTTATAAAGACAGAGACTTACTGTAGACCGGTGTTGCGTTTCACGCCAGCCAGCACAGCCGAGACAAGGACGGCATCGACAGTGAGATGCAGCAGTTTGCTCCACATAATGTCCTTGATGAGGGAGACTGCGATAGGAACGAGTAGTGACGATATCTTGAAAGATCTTGTTGTATTAAGCCGAACTGCAATCGAGAGCCCAAAGATGACGGATCCTTGGGGACGAACAATGTGTTTTAAGGGGAAAGGGTCTGCTGGTTTTTCGTCCTTTGCACGGCGCCCCAGGTGCCAACCCAAAAACACGGCGGTGATTCAATTGAAGTTATGCAACCGCTCCGGCTGAAAAGAACAAGACGAATGGAGTTTGAAAATCAATTAGAGACGTTCTTTTTACGGTGGAGAATGCTGTGAACCTAAGGAAACCTCGAAGCATTTTTGTTATGCTGATATTTTTATTGCTGTTGTGGTGGCGGTGGAGTTGCACGTGCTCGTGGTCGTGGAGGTGGTTTGGTCAAAATTGGAGGTCGACCGCGACCCAACGCCTCGTTGAACGCGATACGCCGAATGTTTCGACTGGCATTGATATCGCGCTGCCACAATGTTCCGCACAGTTGACAAGCGAGAACACTGTTTAGCGCATAATCAAAGCCTTGGGGTTGAACTTTGGGCATCGGTCGGTAGTTGCACCGGGAAAAGTCTTGTGATGTGTAGTACTCGTCGACGGTAACAACAACCAGCAGACCACACCGCTCTGCTTCTTTTAGCTTCTGGAAAAGGCGACGGGACAAGCCAGAATACTGCAATCCAGCCATGCTCGTCGCAAAGGTAGCACTTCCCAGAGCCACAAGTGGGATTCGTCCGGGAGCAGGTGGGCTGAAGGGCTTTTGGCGCCATTTCGAGACTTTCTTTTTCTTGGCAGGCCTACGTAAAAAGGTTCAGAGGGAATACTCGCTAACTTATAGAAATATTATACCTGAGAAGCGCTGCGGCAGAGGAGGTACTTGCCTCATTGCTATATAAAGCTATTAAGAATTGCATCCTCATAGTCAAGACGTAAGAGAATACAATACGTACCTTTCCTTGAGATCATCCTGCTCCTGCTCCTGCCCCTGCTGCTGCTCCTGCTGCTGCTCCTGCTGCTGCGCCTGTTGCCGCCCTCGTATGCGACGCCTTGGTTGTCGGTCCCTGTGTTCGGTATTTCCCCGGCTTCGATATTTCTTGCCGCCATTCATGAAGATCTTGATCATCTCAGCGTCTGCTCGCTGCCTGCCTTTGTAATTCCAAAACCGGAGCTGTGGCATGAACTGGCC